>OZ007580.1:8850000-8940000 GCA_963931925.1 Onchidella celtica | reverse complement strand
TATATCCTCCCAGTGTTCCTGTCTTTTGAAGTTATCCTGAGGAAGGCACGAACGTTATGATTTAGAGGTTTGAGAGCCAGAATTTACTAACTTAAAACTTTTTTCATAATTATAGAGTTCACGAGCAATTGAAGGGCTTAAGCCGAAAATCCATTATACCCGGCACCGTCACGACACCGAAACGAAATAATGGTGCTGTTATCGGTGTCGTTTCATGTTAATGGATTTAGAAATTAAGACGTATCCTGGATCGATTTGTTTCGTCTCGGTGTCATTTTGGTTTCGTTTCCGTGCCGAGTATGTTGGTTTTCAGGTGTAGTTCTGTGACGTGTCTACGTCTTTGAAACGTAAGATTGAAGTATTGAGCAAAAGCTGTTTTGGTCCATGCATGGTGTGGATGGACACTGAAAACTTCAGCTTTGTCAAGGAACCTCACTCTAATAAAAGATTGTCGTGGGTTCAGGTGCTTTTAAGGGCCGGATTTAGATGAAGAGAGGCCCTGGGCTATTCTAGCTGTGAGGCCCTTAACCCAACAGCCCACCTTCACGCATAGAGGAAGATGGGCGTTTTAATAATTTGAGTAACGACATTGATGATGGTATGTGTTTAAAATGCCGCACTTCGCAATTCGTTCTGGAAAGGACATGGGCTAGGAAAATTACAAAAGATTTGTCCAGAAAGTGCAGTGCACGATAACGTCATGTACGAAAAGGCCAGACGTATAACAAAACGTTATGCAGATTTGTCCGAGGCGGCAAGGTCCCCCTAGATTTTGAGGCCCTAGGCTTCAGTTTGCCTTGCCTAATGGTAATTCCGGCAATGCTGCTTTTCACAGAAGACAGTACACTCGCTGATATCCATACACAACTTACGTTCTTAGAGTCTGTGTGGACTCAAGCATATCATAGAACTAACCCCTTCATTTGTTCATTTTTTAATTATTTTTTTTTTTGCGAGTAGTTCTGGTGAACTTAGCCGAGATATTACTAGAAATGACTCATACTGGGAGAAGTCATGGCAGGAACTGCGTTGATGTGCAGATCGTAATTTCCGTGCGAGTTATGAAAAAAATGCGCACGTTAATGAGAGAACGCTTCGTCTTTTAAACAGCAGATAAAACGGTTGAGAGATCCACAAAGACACTTGAGTTGTTTTGTCTAACCATGTTAAACCATTTAAATATTTGCCCTTCTGCGAAAAGAAGCCTGTTTAGCTGATATTTAAATTATCAAGATCACGAATCAGCATTGGTTCTTTGCCAGTGATAAAGATGCAGTGACCTGGAAAGTGAGAGGTTTGTTTACAGAGGATAAGGGTCCCCATTGCAAATGACACTTGCCATTTGCTGGTCTTTGTAACATTTTGCACGCAATTCCAGGATGTGAGAGTGAAATGGCTCCAGCGCCAGAACATGTTTATTGTCGAGTACAGAAATGGAATGAATACTTTGTGGAGAGAATATCAGGTTAAAACAATGTCAACAATAACAGTTGTAAAAGTATAACAGGTATAAAGAAAAAATGCAGCATATTGGTGGGGTTTTGTTTTAAAATGCTGCGTTTGCAGAGTGTAAGCCACCAACACCTGTAGGTTGTTAATTGATATTTTTTTGTCTGCCTTTACTAAAACACTTACAACTCCGTGCATTGTCATCGTCAGTATTATCACCTGAAACAGGTCTCTTTTACACTGCGAAACAAGTCCTCTTGTTCCAGCACAAAGACATTTATTGCTATTACATTTTCGAATACACATGATGAAAACACCCTTAGCAAATAGACAAGAATTGAAAAAAATGAAAATAAGGATGAAAATGATGGAATGAAAAGTTATCAACGTGAATGATATGAACCAGCAATGAGAACAATGTTGCGGTGTGATTTAGTGTCATTATTCGGTGTGTGAAATGTGATTGTGCGGCGCCCAGCTCAAATTGAATGCAGTACCTTAGCAAGCAAAGACATTCATGGACCATCTGGACTCCCAATGGGAGTTTTCAATATCTATACCCGGCAGAAACCTGGACCCTGTCAAATGGCCACCTGTACGGTATTCGGCAATTTTGGAAGGTCGCCCCATACAGAGCATGAGGACAATTTAAATGGTAAATTCAGGACAGAAACGCTTCTGGCGTCCACTTACTGCCGTGTAAATTGTCTACATAGTCTTTCCTATTGCAACTGATGGAACACATTACAAAAATATGGACAGACGGAAATTGCCGACGTAAGATATTTAAGAACTGAGAAAGAAACTCCCGGACCATCATTTTCCTTGGGGTAAACTAAAAACCGTTGTTGTGTGAATGATGTCTACAGCTGTTTTTTCTTCTTTTATATTATTTTATGGAGCGGCTTCAACTCTGTTCTGTTGAAGAGATGAACTAATTCTGTCGCATACACTGATATCACTGGCATTGACCATGACGTGTATACAGCTGTGAAGTCTGTTGTCCGATTTTGGTATTGGCGATTGGACAAGGGTGGCTAACCATAAAGTATATAGATTCGATTTTGGCGGTTTTGGAGCTCCCCCTCCACCCCTGCCCTTTATACGAGCGTACGGCAAAGAAATTGTTGGGGACGCCTTGGTCTAAAGGCAAGGTGCTCGCCTCTGATGCCAAAGGTACCGGGTTCGATCCCCGGTCGATGCAGGCATGTTTGTTGGGTTTTGGGGGGGGGGGGGCGGGGGATTCCTGTTCAAGATCCTGTGGTAGGTAGGATCCAGCACCTAGTCTTCTTGGATAAGGACAAAAATATTTTGGGCTTTGTGCATGTTGCGCTCGTTAAAGCTGCGCTGGCAGTTAAAGGTCGAGAAGAGCCGGCCGAACAATGCTGCTGACAGGGTAAACTACTAAAACACCTAATCCCTACCACAAAAACACACAGAAACAAGAAGAAGAAAAATAAAAAGAAGAAAAATGAAGTGTAAATGTCAATGGCAACGAAACCTTCTAAAATAAAAACCTAAACACACATTAAACTGTTGAATGTCCATGATATTCTGAACTGTAAAAATAGCATTTGGCAGAGACTGTCTGACTGTTTGGTTAGAAAGATAACCTATCTCTGATTGTTATATAATCCTACTACTTGGTTGGTTAGAAAACAAACAAACAAACAAACAATCAAATAAACTTTTTAATTCATTGCCATAAATGAAAAGCATTGCACGCTTCATAGACCTCCCCTCTTCCATGTATACTGTTCGTGCCTGGGAGTAAACCCTTCACTCCCGTGCAAGATCTTTTTGTACTGGAAGGTTTTTTTGTTTCTACGGGGGCCTCAGCCGAAGGCCTTTGGCCCCCTATTCTTGATTGCTTTCTGGTTACTTGTTGTTCTTTCTTGTTCTTTTTCTCTCTGTTCATTCCTTCTTGCATGGTTCTTGTTTCTTGGTCTTTAGTAGGCGCCAAATGGTTTTAGACACGGAAGAAGAAGCAGGGGGAATTCAAGACCTGCACCATTGAACCCTTATCGGGGGATTTGTCCATTGAAAGCATTTGATGCATAACATTTTAAAATTAAGTTTTGTTCACGGTACCGTCAGCACATGCCGACAGTGTCCTGACTTTTCCCTCCGCAGAACGAAATTACTAGGGTCTTATTCTAAAAGTTCCGCGAAGAGTAGTCCAGGATGCTATGTGCCTCCCGTGCTGTGACTCTGTCATAATGTAGGCTCACCAGACATTGTCTGGCGGCCTGGCAGTTTAAACGAACTATGATTACTATGAAATAAAAATGTTCTATTACATAAAAAGGATGTATATAGATATAGAGAGTTTGAACAGATGGGCGACAGGGAAAAACTAGGACTTTTTGAGAGCATCCGAGAGGAGGAATGAGTGGCGAACCATGATCATCGATATCTGTTCCAGATCCGGCACTTGAAGATATATATATATGTAGATATTATATTTCAGTACTTAAAGCTTTAATATCACTCCCCTTGCGAGCGTACATACATTATGGATGGCCCCTAGCGTGGATAGAGAACAGCACCACAGAACAGTGCTGAAGACAAAACTATCCATAGAGGATGAAAGTAGCGGTTGCATGCGCACATTGAAATTTGTTCCAGTGAACACTCACGAACTCCTTAAACATTTTGTCAGTGATACGTGGAAATTTATGACTCCATTAAATTGAAGCCTTCAGCTAGGGATGAAGTTTATGTGGCTGCAGCCTGAAGATAATCAACGGTGAGAAGTATACAAAATATAAAGAAGGAAAGCCATGCAGCAGTGTCCAGACCTTCTTGTTTATTTATATATAGATTAGCTGGTCCGATGACTCGGGGAATACACAAGTGTGATATCCAGAGTTGATATCCGACCGGTAATAAATAAAGAGAGGCGAAGAATGATATTTTTTATTCTTCTCGACGAAAATGCACCTCTTTCGTAGCAGCTGAAAAAAAGAAGGTCGGCCATGAATAATATTCATGATTGAATTTTGTCCAAAATGGAATCGTCCATCTTAATGGATCGTCAAGACATGAGGCAGTACACAGTCAAAGCTTCAGCATTTTTGGTCACGTAGTCACTCAAGTTTAGATGGTTACGTGGTCACCCTCTGGCTCCATTATAGGAAGATTAAACTGTCTTTTTTTCAGGCTGTTGTTATAAGTACGTACGCACCCAAGCGTTTTACGCTATACGTACCTATCCTTAACCCTGTCCTTATCCTCAACCCTAAGTCTTATCCAATCACTAAAACCTGTCCCTTACCTTTTCAACCAAGAAGCAGGAGGAAACCAAAAAGAAAATCTGAAAGAATAATTAATTAAGCTGTTATTAGGAACATTTCGGGAGGAGCTCTATAGCTCTGGAGTCACAAAAGGCTTAAAAATACGTACCCATAGCCCTTGGGGGGCGTACGTACATGTAACAGCTTTTTTTTTTTTTTAATCCCACCCAAGAGATCAGCCTGGACGACAAATTGTGCAAGCGACATAAAAAGGATCGGAAGATCGTACATTTTCTGTGAATCGTCAACACACGAGACACGCCGTGAAACTATCATAATGCATGTAAATGGTTTCATTAGCCCTGGACGGGCGGTGTTGAAATACAACTGCACTCCACCATGCTTTGACATAGATCACCTTGTTCTTGTTTTGTTTTTGTTTGTTTGAGTATTTATGTAGATTTGCCTGTCGTTGGGGCCAGGAGAAAACGTAAACAACAAGTAATCCAACAACAGTCTTGTTTATTGACACGCGCATGAGGAGATAGGAGATTGTGGACTCGTGTGCAGCTGGCATGATAGAACAAACAGATGGGCGGGGAAATGGAGGGGGAAAACACATGAAGAAAACATACCCACAGTCATACATACGCAACAGCGCTGAGAAGTATTGAACGTGGATTTAGATAGGTTAGTTTCTTAAACGTAGTCCTACTTAATAATTAGTGCATTTAGATAGTATAGATTCTTAAACGTAGTCCTACTTAATAATTAGTGTATTTAGATAGTATTGATTCTTAAAAGCAGGCCTACTTAATAATTAATGAATTTAGATAGCATAGATTCTTAAACGTGAGCCTACTTAATAACTAGTGAATTTAGATAAGGCCTACTTAATAACTAGTGTATTTAGATAGTATAGATTCTTAAACGCAGGCCAGCTTAATAACTAGTGTATTTAGATAGTATAGATTCGTAAACGTAAGCCTACTTAATAACTAGTGTATTTAGATAGCATAGATCCTTAAACGTGGGCCAACTTGATAGCTAGTGTATTTAGATAGCATATTAAACGTAGGCCAACTTGATAGCTAGTATATTTAGATAGCATAGATTCTTACATGTAGGCCTACTTAATAACTAATAACTGTTTAGATTGACTGTTTTTTTTAAAAAGTAGGCCTACTTTAATAACTAGTGTATTTAGATTGACCGTCTTTATTAAACGTAGGCCTACTTAATAACTAGTGTATTTAGATTGACTGTCTTTATTAAACGTAGGCCTACTTAATAACTAGTGTATTTAGATTGACTGTCTTTATTAAACGTAGGCCTACTTAATAACTAGTGTATTTAGATTGACTGTCTTTATTAAACGTAGGCCTACTTAATAACTAGTGTATTTAGATTGACTGTCTTTATTAAACGTAGGCCTACTTAATAACTAGTGTATTTAGATTGACTGTCTTTATTAAACGTAGGCCTACTTAATAACTACTGTATTTAGATTGACTGTCTTTATTAAACGTAGGCCTACTTAATAACTAGTGTATTTAGATTGACTGTCTTTATTAAACGTAGGCCTACTTAATAACTAGTGTATTTAGATTGGCTGTTTTTTTTAAACGTAGGCCTACTTAATAGCTAGTGTATTTAGATTGACTGTTTTTATTAAACGTAGGCCTACTTAATAATTATTGTATTTAGATTGACTGGTTTTTTAAACCCAAGCCTACTTAATAGCTGGTGTATTTAGATTCATACACACCACTAGCGTATGTTGACTGACCTCTCTGTGTTATATATAATACGTTTGTTTCCGCGATGTTTAGTGATTGCATCACGTATACAGATATCACTGACAGTGGCGTAGGCACCGATATGCAGCCTGTACTATAAGGAGTTAAGTGAACGTCCAAGGGAAATAACCATGATAATCCCTAACCATACGTGTAAGGGGACATAATCACATAACTTGTCTGGTAGCTGGAAACGAATTTGTTGTGTTACTTCCCCTGCCTCACTTTTTGCAGCCAACTTAACGCTAGACCATTATTGTTGAAACCCACCGCGGTCTATTTCACTTTCACGTTTTCTAACTTCAGTGCAAAACTTTTTTCCGTTGATATCTTCACATGCCTAGTTTTATAATCAATTCGGCTGCAGCGTTCCCTCTCAGAAAAAAAATCCTCGTTTGCCTGCTGGGATTGCCGAATTCCAGTATTGTGTTCAGCTCTTTATTCTAGCAGGTTCCGCTGTTCTTGGCATTTACACTTCACTTTTTCTTCTTTTTCATTTTTCTTATTCTTCTTTCTGTTTCTGTTTTTTTTTTTTTTTTTTTTTGGTAAGGGTTAATTGTTTTTTTTCTGGAATTTTGCCCGGGCAGCGGCCTTGTTCGGCCTGCACTTCCTGTCTTTTAACTGCCCAAGTAACTTCAACGTGCGCAACGAGCAAACAGACCCTCCGAGTTTTTCGTCCTTATCCGAGAGGGCTAGATGCTCGATCCTACCTACCATAGGATCAGGGACAGGAATCATTTTTCCTAAAAAAAAAAAAAATTCCAACATGCCTGCACCGACCGGGGATCGATCCCGGTACCTTCGGCATGAGAGGTGAGCACCTTGGCTCTAGACCAGCATGAACCCCTCCACCCCCCCCCCCCAACTCCAGAATTCCACAATACAGTGTGATTTGAACCAGCGAATCGCATGGCCACGTCACTGTGAAAGCAGTACCGAAAATGAAAATATTCGAATTATACATAAATTTATTTTTTTCCTCTGCCTTCGCCATCATTTGAAAATCGTTCTAAACCCGTAAACTTTGATGACTCATAGATTTGTGTTTCTCAAGGCGGGGCATGGCAATATTTCGGGGGGGGGGTGGGGGGTGGGGGGGGGGGGAGAGTGAGACTTCAGAATGTGGCCTAGGGGCAGGATTTTTCATAGAAATCTTCATTTCATAGTGTTTTTTTGTCGTGTTGTTTATTTCCTTGTTTAGCGTGGGCTAAAACATCGAACTTAACCCCATTTTGGCTTTTGGACGAATTCTGATTTCAAGAGAATTTTTTCAAATTATTTAGTTGATATATTGTGTACATTGTAGAAAACACACAAAAAAAAACTTATTTTATTTTTTTCATGCTGGGTTCTTGTGGGAACTGCAATGGAGTGAGAAGTGGCGATGTATCACTGATGATACCTTAAAGGGTTAATATATTTTTTTTTCAAATTGAAACTTCTTGTGAATGTATAACAACTGAATATATAAATGCTTTAACAACATTTTTACACTGTAGCAGCTGTCCGATCATGGCGGCTGTTTTAAAAAATTGAAGAGGGGGCGTGGGACAAAAAGGTTTGAGAACCGCTGTCAAGTTTGGCTGTTTTACCCAGCTTCATCTGTTTGCTTGTACACGAATTGACCCAGGTAAAACATCTCTTTGATGTGAAGTTAATCTGTTATATCTCATTTTTTGTTTTGTTTTCAGAGGTGGAAGAAAAGATACTTCAAGTTGAAGGGGAGAAGACTGTACTATGCCAAAGATCGAAAGGTGAGAGTTGTAGTCCTTGTCCTAGTGGTGCTTGTGGTGGTAATGCTGGTGTTGTTGAGGGAGATGATGGTAGTTTTAGTGTCGAGGTCGTCATCGCAGATGTCGTCAGTATTATTAGTATGACTGCTATCGAGCAGAAACTCAAGATGTAAAATGAAAAAAAAGAAGAATTAATTTTAACTGATGTTTACTTTCTTCTGAAAGATTTGGCATCGTTTTTTTTAGTAAAGTGTCGTGTATCCAAGTGACACAGAGTCTCCCTGTATTTCTCATACAGTAGGTGGAGGTAGAGGATTTAAGCACAGGATCTGGCGATGGTGTGTTACTGAGATAAAGTAATGCCATGGGCGTATTACATGTATGTGAATCGACATTTCGTTTTGTAGTTTTACTTTGCTGCAATTGACAAAATTAATGATTGAACAATCCAGCAACCTCCCTGTCTTCTTCTCTTCCACAACCGTCTGTCTGTCTGTCTGACCGTCTCTCTCTCTGTCTTCTCCCCGCCTGGTCTTGGTGCTAGTTTCTGTTCGAGGGTCAGTTTCCCCTCCAATGCCAACAACCCTGTTGCGATATGATAATAGGCAAAATTTAAACTTTGGGGCTTTTTTTTTATCGCTTCAAGAGCAACAACACTGTAAGGTAGAGAACTTCAGATAGTGTTGGGGTTGTAAATGTCAGCATTATGCTGCATACAAGTGGCGGTTTATCTGTTTGTCATATCATTTACCTTCCTGTTCCTATAACTTTACGTTCAGTATTGTCGCATTTGTCCACTCTCATAGGGCTCTACAAATACCCCCCTCCCCCCCCCCCCCCCAACCTGTAATCTTGCGCTTGGCTGTGTTGCAACCGGCTGCCTAAGTGCCTATCTGTGTCTCTCCCATTTCCTTCTGCCTTTCTGCACTCGACGGTGTAACTGTTGATTATATTCCACTATGACACAATGTATTATCAATCAAAGTCTTTACTTGATTCCGTCTCTCTGTATGTCGGTAAAAATGTATTTCGTGTAAAGAAGGAAGAATTTTCGTGTCCGGTTGAGCTTTTTGCGTTCCGCAATCTGATCCCATTCCACTTAAGCAGGAAGGCCCATTATTGCAGACTGACGCAAACGCTGAGACTAGCTTAGCTGATTTCACATAACGATACAAGATATGGCAAGTCTGGAAGGAAACCTTGAACATAATGACACAGTAATCATAACAGTATTACATCTCAAGCAAAGAATCTTTTCCGGTCGGTTTGACGTCAAGGCCAACATTACGTGGCGCAACAAATCTGAATAGGATCGCTTCTGATCTTTTTTTTTGTGTGTGTGAAACAAGGTTAAAGAGTTGCGGTTGTTACTAGCGAATAGAGTTGGTTGTAACTCAGAGACGGAGACGAGATGGCTGGTTTGTGTAGGAAGTATACGGAGTGAATGAAGTGGTTCTAGATTGACGTCCACGATAGGCAGAACTGCCAAGTGCTGTGAAACTGAAGAAAGTAAGTCTTTGGACGTGGCGTGAGCTCTGGTGCATGGAAATAACTTGTATCTTCTAGTGAAAATGATGGTTGACATGTCAGTCATTCGGATAATGAGGATACTGGGAACTGGGATTCGGATAGCAAAAATTGAAGAAGGGGAAGAAAAAGATGCAGGAGAAGAAGAAAAGAGGAAGCGTCAACTTGGCAGACGAAAAACAAGGAACAAGAAAAAAAGAGAAGGAACAAAAGAAATTTAAAGATAAACAACATCAAGGAAAAGCATGTGTAAATGCTGAGAGCAGAGAACCTCCTGAAACGAAAACCTCAAAACTCAGTCATTCCGACATTGTGAGCCGTGAGAGAAGTCTTCATCCAAACCATTTTCCTACAAACGTAAACTGAAATTGAATCGTTTTTATAAAGCCGGGGTGGCCAAACCGCGACTGACGAGCCACATGCGGCTCTTTGACCTTCAGTCTGCGGCTCGTGGACATAAGACAAATAAATAGCATTGAAAATATCGGGGTTTTTTGTTTTACCCTTTTAGTTTTAGTTTTGGCAATCTAATTTTGTTACTGAAATGCAAATTGGCACGCTTTTCTTTACATGTTCGCATAGTTCACTACCGTATTTAATACGTTCCGTATAGTTAAAGCAATCATCGGTCAAGATTTTGAAAACATTTGGTACATATGTGTAGGCCAACTTTGTGATTACTGAAATTAATTCCAATTAACAGTTTAAAAAACTGCATACATGAGTAAATATTGTTGCATACATGCATTTCTTAATAATTATATCATATTTTTGTAACAAGACGTGCATGTGACAATAAAAGCCTGTGCGTCTGTTTTGTTCATAGCTTGTGGCTCTCGAACACCTGAAGTTTGACGTATTTGCCCCTACATTGAGCAAGTTTGGCCACCCGTGTTATAAAGGAAAGCTGTCGTACCGGGAAGTAATGCTGATATACAGACTCTATTGTTTAGACTTGACCTAGTTGAGAAGTCTGCATTTGAACATCAACTCTGTTGAAAACGAAACGCTTCAAACAAGGATATGTCTAAAATAAGATCTGCTGTTATCCATCCTTCTTCCTCGTTCCCGTTTTACATAACATTAAGTCTTTTCAAGTCATAAACCCGGGACGCCAGTTTCATGTCAGCAGTGTTTCTCTGCTCTGAGACCCGTCAGCGGAACATCACCCAATTCTTAAATCTGTGTTTTGTGTGGAGGCATGTAAGTTAATGTAGAGTGTTTGGGTCTTTATTCTAGGAGGTTCCGCTGTCCTTGACATTTACACCTCACCTTTCTTGGTTTAATTTTCTCTTGTTCTTGTTTCTGTGTATTTTTGTGTTAGGAATTAAGTGGGTTTTTTTGTTTTTTTTTTAGAATTTTGCCCGGGCAGCGGCCTTGTTCGGCCTGCTCGTCTCGACTTTTAACTGTCGAGGTGTCTTTTACATGTGCAACGTGCACACAGTCCTCAGTGATTTTCGACCTTATTCGAGAGGATTAGGTGCTCGATCCTACCTACCATAGGATCAGGGACTGGAAAATATGAAAAAAATCCCAAACTTCCAATATGCCTGCACCGACCGGGATTCGAACCAGGTGCCTTCGGCATGAGAGGCGGGCACCTTGCCTCTAGGTCACCGCGCCCCCGATTCATTATATAATGTAAGGCTTTTGGAAGTTTTTATTTTATTTTATTTTTTGGCCAGAGTTTAACGTAATTGAAACTTCAAACTGTCAGATACTGTACTTTTGGCATCACAAGGGATACAAACAGTCTTGTAAAATGGGGTGTTGTCCGATGTCGGCGTTATGCACTATGATATTAGAATTTGAACCGAGTGATATTTGAAACATCGTTTTTAAAATTTCATAGTGCACTGAAATCCCATGAAATCTTAGACATGAAATTAAAAGAGTGCTTTTTTATTTTGCACTTATGATTTAATTCTTTTGCCACACATTCTATAGATGAATATTTTCGTAAGATGTGAAAAAAGGGAACTGTGTAGCCATTAATACTGATGTGGTTTTGTTTTGCTTTCATTTCAGTCTGCTATTTTCAATGAGATCGACATATCAAATTTAAGTGTGGCTGAGTGCAGCACACGGAACATCAATCATAGCTTTCAGGTAAGTCCTAATCTTCTACACTAACTCTTTCTTTCTTTCTTCCCTTCTTTCCTTCTTTCTTTCTTTCTTTCTTTCCTTCTTTCTTTCTTTCTTTCTTTCTTTCTTTCTTTCTTTCTTTCTTTCTTTCTGTCTTTCTTTCTCTTCTTTCTTTCTTTCTTTCTTTCTTTCTTTCTTTCTTTCTTTCTTTCTTTCTTTCTTTCTGTCTTTCTTTCTTTCTTTCTTTCTTTCTTTCTTTCTTTCTTTCTTTCTTTCCTTCTTTCTTTCTTTCTTTCTGTCTTTCTTTGTTTGTTTGTTTGTTTGTTTCTTTCTTTCTTTCCTTCTTTCTTTCTTTCTGTCTTTCTTTCTTTCTTTCTTTCTTTCTTTCTTTCTGTCTTTCTTTGTTTCTTTCTGTCTGTCTTTCTTTCTTTCTTTCTGTCTTTCTTTCTTTCTTTCTTTCTGTCTGTCTGTCTTTCTTTCTTTCTTTCTTTCTTTCTTTCTTTCTTCTTTCTTTCTTTCTTTCTTTCTTTCTTTCTTTCTTTCTGTCTTTCTTTCTTTTCCTGGTCTTCACCATTCGTTCCTTCTCTGTTTCCTTCTTGTTTGCCAGTTCTCTTCTTCTTCCTCTTCCTCTTCTTCTGCTTGTGTTATTATGCCATAACTGTATTCCATCGTTCATCTTATGGTTACTGTTTATACCACACGTTATCCTGGACCACGCTCCCTGCTCCCCCCCCCCCCCCCCACAAAAAAGGACCCCCACAATAAATGAAAAAAAAAAAAGTTTTTGCTAACGTATGAGACTCGCGTTTTTAATTTTTAAATGAATAAAAAAAAATTACCTTGGGTGTAATACACGTTATAATATACAGTATAATTATTGGGTACCAAAATCTTTAAAGTCCCAGGGGTCTCTAAAGGTCTTAATCCGGCCCTGGTTATCTGTGTATTCTGCTAGGAATTGTGGTGTAACAGTAAGTTCTGTTAACCTTTGCATGGATGCCGGTACTACAGAATTTGTAAGGTTCAACTTGGTCGAGTCGGCTGGTTATTACAATGGAGCATCCTGGAAAAGCTGAAGTTTGCAGACATAACATTCACGGACATTTAAACCATTTTTTTTTGGGGGTGGTTATTATCAGAGAGTATAGATGTATAGAGAGGTTTCACTATTGGTCGATTTGCACTGCGAGACACGGGAGGCTCCGCGAAACCATTGTTAGTATGGAGTGGAAAGTAGGTCGCTGCGGTAAACAAAACCGGTTTGTACATTTCCACGGGGCGTAAGAACTTACTAACGGCTCTAAATTGTTTCAGTCAGACCAAAAACATGAACAAACCACACTAAACAGATATGCACACTATCTTTGGTGAAGAAGGTCTCTTTCAATTCTTCAATTTCTTGTTTACCCCAGCGACCTAGTTTCGCGATTTGGCGGAAGTGAACTCTCTCTATACATCTATACTCTCTCTTATTATGTCAGGGTTTTTTTTTGTGTGTGTGTGACTGACGCAGGGTGTGGAACTTAAGCCTTTCAATTATAACCGTAAATGAAGTTTTTAGTTTGGCATTATGATACGGTGAGAGCACAAGTGGGCAATCTGCTCAAGTGATCTCAGTGATGCCATGGAGAATTTAGCTCACTTTTCTCTGGGCCCTGGCTAGTCTCTCGAAAACCCAGTGGTAGGGAAGGGAAATCACTGCGATGTTAGAATGTCGTAAGTCGAGATTTTTTTTTGGATGTAATTTTGCTTGTAGTTTTTTTGTTTTGTTTTGCCTTTTCTTATGCATTACTCCTGTGCTTGTCTTTTAAAAGACGCATTTGGTAAGTGTCACAAGTAAAATGATTAAAAAAAAATAAAATGAAGAAAGTAAAACTCAAATTAACTCAAGGGGGCTCATCCCCTCCCTTTTCTTGCATCCATTCTGTATAATTTTAATTTCTGCCTTCCTTTTCGCCATTCTCTGTTGTTCTCTCTCTCTCTCTCTCTCTCTCTCTCTCCCCCCCCCCTGTCTTTTGTTGTCAATGCTTGCCAGCTCACCTTTTCCCCCAGTCTTCCCATACAAGGACTTGTTTTCCATGAAACCGATATTCAAGCCATGAATATGCGTTCATTATGAGAGCAATGACAGCACAAATAACATTCTGACTTACGGCTCTCTAGTTTTCCACGACAAGGAGGGCCCAGGAAAGAGGAATACAAAAACCTCTCCAAGTCAAATCCATTTTTAGCTCACCAGTAAAACTTTAAGATGCTTAATGTCTCCGCTCTTTAATGATTGCCCTAGGGTAAATAATGTCAGAGAGAGAGAGAGGGAGAGAGAGAGAGAGAGAGAGAGAGAGAGAGAGAGAGAGAGAGAGAGAACCGGGGATTGTGAAATAGAATATTCTGGACAGGGATGAGGGAAGAAAAAGGGGGCAAAAAAAAAAAACTTTGGTTATCCACAAGAACAAGAGTTGTTGAGAGGGGATTTTGGGGGGTGGGGGGGGGGGGGTGGGTGGCGGTGGATGGGGGTAAAATGAACAGACGGAGAGATGGGAGGATGGGCTGCTGATGGAAGAGTGGAAAAGTGGGGAAGAAAATGTGTGGAGGAAAATTGGGATGGGTTGGTAGTTGTGTGAGTGGATGGTTGAACCGCCGAAAGGCTGGATATAATGTGGATGAACTTCTTGACTTTTTTTTTGTTTGGTTGGGGGGCGGGGGGGGGGGGGTATGAGAAGGCGAAGAAGAATATAAATTATTTGTAAACGAATTCCTGAAAATGAAGACGTAGTTAAATAAAGAGGTTTAATGACAACAACACGACAACAACAACAGCAACATAATATTAAAAGTGGCATTGTCTTGGTGTCCAGTGTAGAAATTACCAGGAGGCTACGTCATGAAATGCGCGCCCGAAAATATCGCAATCCGTGCGACATCCAGTGATTACGCCATCAACATTTTGTTGCCTGTTCATTGGCCGCGCGTGGGTGGTGTAATACTGTGATGAGACGGTGTTGGATAAGTGCATTTTGAATAGTTACAGCTTAGAGCAGTGGTTCTCAACTTGTGTCAAGCTATCGGCCCCTTCAGCTCCAAATTTTCTTTCATGCCCCCCCCCCCCTATCCCCATCCCCCACTTTTCTGTACTCAAATCCAGTTGATGCATTTCACAAGAAGACAGACTACACACAAATTATGACGTTCAGTTTATCAAAGCCGTGTTATTGTCAATAGACATGTTAATTATCTATACTATATACATTTGTGGGCTTAAGATTTTTCGCTGCAAAAGGCTCCTGAACCACTCAACACTCAGACTTCAAATTTTATTTGGTGCATCAGAGTGGATGTAAGGGTGCACAGTTTTTAATAGAAGTCTCAAATGTTGTTGTTTTTTATTGGAAATTTATTGTTTCGCCATGATTTAGATCTAGATCTATTTCGAGTCATGGTTCTTCATTTTAAGGTTTCGTTATCACTTCCTGCGATGTGTTCACTATCAATACACTAACCCGTGCGCAAATCATGCTGTTGTACGGGATGCGCAGTGTGTCAACTCACAAAGGCAGAGCAGTAAGACTTATTTAAAAACAAACAAACAAAAATAAAATAAACAAATAGTAACAGGCCAGATGAAGCAGGTCCATAATAACCACCCAGAACTGAAACCAATATTCAAACCGCTTTATCCCGGGCAGGGCCGGGGACCTCAGCTAGTTCATTATAAAACAGAAAGCATTCTTTTTCTGTTCACAAAACCCATCTTCGCGTGCTGCTGAACAAGTGAGTGGCCTGTCCTGTATGTGTCCCTAACCTGTCCTACATTCATCGCTTTCCTCCCCCTGTCGCTCTTTTCTTCCTCTTCGCTTATCACTCCCCTCCCCACCCCCAAATCAAAATCGCAACCGTCTCCTGGGGATGACATTGCCCTCGTTTAGAACCACTGTCTTTGAGTTTAACAGTTCGTTTCAGTCACAGAGTCGTCTGAAAGCAGATGGTCGGTGCAGGGGTTTCTTCCTTATAGCATTTTTTCTAGATAGGAATCGCAACCTGAATTGACCAGAGCGTCACCTATAATTTCTTTCTTTCGTTCTTTGCCTTTTTTTTGTTTGTTGTTGTTGTTGTTTGTGTTTAGGTCATTGTGATAGGAGGTTTCCCTGCCCTGGACATTTACACCACACTTTCCGTGTTTGTATTTTTCTTGTTGTGGTAGGGATTACTTTTTTTGAGAATTTTGCCCGGGCAGCGGCCTTGTTCGGTCTGCTCGTCTCAACTTTCAACTGCCAAGATATCTTTAATATGCGCAACGTGCCCACGGGCCCTCCGACTTTTCCGTCCTTATCTAATCTGAGAGGACTAGGTGCTCGATCCTACCTGCCATAGGATCAGGGCCAGAATTTTTGTCCCCAAACTATTCCAACATGCCTGCACCGACCGGGCATGGAACCATTTATTTTGTTTGCATTTCATTTAGTTACACATGTTCAAGTACCACTTTCACTGCCTGGATTTCTGTACAGGCAGAGATCTGAGAAATAAAAATCTTAGTCTGTAGGCATTGACTGCTTTATCCAATATCTCTTAAACATGCAAAACTGATCTAGATCTAAATATAATCAAACAGTAATTTATATGAACAAAGCTATACATCATGAACAATTACTTCTTGGTGAGTTAAAACAGTGTATGGAGTAGGACACGAGCACCAGTCGACTTGTTTCTAATGCTATATAGCACTTGGCACCAGAGAATTACAGGCACAATTTATCTCATATTCGCATGTGGTATTGTGTGTGATCAATTAGTGGTGCCTGTGACCTCCTGTGATGAACTTTGGAATCTGTTCAGGCGAAGTTCCAGTACTTGTCATGGTTCACAGCAGGTTACTCCTGTTGGCAATCCACAGACATTAGTTCTAGGTTTGGCTCGTACTTTGGTATGATACCTTGATTAATAGCACGTGGGCGATACACTACTATCGTGAAGTGTCGTAAGCGGCGCTATGGTGAGAATATTATGGCTGTGTGTATGTCTAATGTAAATACTTGATAGGCACGGCGTGGGGTTCTTAGTAGAGTTTGGTTTTATAATAAAAATATTTTCAAATCATGCGTAATTTTAAAAAAAAAAATCATTTTCCGGCAACATTAACTTGCGATGCTATGTTACGTGCGAGTTAACACATTGAACGTTTGCGTTTTTGAAACTGAAAGTGCAAATAAGATAAAATAAATAAAATTTAAAAAAATTAAATTCCTGGCCCTGACTAGACCTCTAATTATAAAACGTAGTTCTGGAATTTCATTGGCAGGACAAGTTTTGACACAAAATAATGAAAGGCGTGACTTACCACTTTATCAGAGTGGTCGACTAAGGGCAAAATATGGGCGGCACGAGCAGCATTTTCACTATTTTTAACGATGGGGGAAATATTTCTAAGCATTCTGCCCTCTGCAGCCAGCGTCCCATTTCTTCAACCGTTCTATTCTGTCATTTTAAACTACCCAAAAAGGCTCTCGTCCGAAGAACAAAAAGCAACAACAACAAAGAAAGGAAATATTCCAGGAGTTTATAGAGTTGATCAAGTTTAAAGTATATTAAAGGAAATTGGAAGCTGGCTTTAAGTATATAGAATGTTACCATGAATACTCCAAAACGAGACGTCATCAACAAATGGATGTAAAACTTCAACTGCGTTTATGTCATTTCATTCTGTAGACTCGAGGGAAACAAACTATTTTGTTGGTAATGATGAGTTGTACAAAACGTAGGGGGATGGAGGGGTTGGTAACAGGAGGTGCTTCAGTAGTAATAGCCATAGGTATAATATGTCAAGAACATTCGTTTGTTGGTGAATTAGAAATGTGTATTAAGAACAAAGCATCGAGCACCAGTTGACTTGCTTCAGATATAGAACACGGAGCATCAATGGATTCAAAGTGCAATTTTAAAGTACAAGTTTAAAGAGTATTAAAGAAAAATTGGAGAACCGGCTTTGAGTATAAAGAATGTTGCCATAAATATTCCAAAGGAGACGTCACCAACAGATGGACGACTGTAAAGCTGAGATTTTTCTACTGCGTGTGTAACATTTCATTCTGTAAACTCAGGGGAAGCAAAACATTTTGTTGTGGAAGTAGCGGCCCTTTTACGGTGGAGATGGACAAGTTCTCTCCCCTAGTCGCTTCTTCCCGAAGTCTCTTCCCATCTCCCTCCCCCCCCCCCCCCCCTCCTGAAATTGCCATATGTTGACAAATAAGATTTAGTATTTGAAAGATGCTAAATTCAGCTGTAAGTCCGTTACAGACCATAACAATATGTTGTTTTGCTGTGGCTGATGGTAAGGTTGTAAGTGGTGGTGGAAACGCTGGGCGTTGTCCCCGCGGTGGTGATAATGATAGTGATGAGGGTGGCGGTGGTGGTGATGACAATGCACTGTGTGGTAAACTGCGTCAGTCCCAAGCGAAGTCGGGGGATGACAGTGGCGATAATATTGACGAAGACGCACTGTGTGTGCCCAGGGCATCAATGGCGCCAAAGCCCAAAACAGCAACACTTTTAAATTTATTTATTTTTTTTTTTTTCGTTTAGTTAAATCCCTCGGCATAGGCTGGAAAATCACAGTAAAAAAAATCTGAAATTCATCACCCACGGGAAAGCCCCTGGAAGCGCGTTCACGTTGAGAGGTCTCTCGGGTGTTAATGGACCGTTGGCAGAGTGGAAGACTTATCTACACCTCATTAGCCAAATTTATTTCATCAGCTTGGCGGAAAATCCGAGCCGTGCGTCATCGGGGGTTCGGGAACTGCAAAATACCAGCAAGCCCCCCTCATGGTCGGTGACAGTTTTATTTAAACTATAATTAATTATTCCAACCCCCCCCCCCCCTCACTTAGTTACGAAACCACAGCCGATGTTTTTCACGTACAAACAAAACAAGAGAACATTTAATTGAGTTATGCAAGAACTAATTTAATAAACGGACAAGGAGAGGGATGACTAATCTGATTAGCAGATTTGAAAGACAAAAAAAAAAAAAGGATAAAAAATTCAACAACAAACAAACAGATCGATCATTTTGAAAGTTCAGCACATAGAGTACTGGCAGAAATAACACCTTAAGACATTAACAAACCGATTATAAGGGGAAATGCAGGAAAAGAAAGTAGGATAGGGGGAAAAAGAGACGAAATACATTTTACTGTGTAAAACTTGCATGCCTGTGAAAACGTGGTAGAATGAAGAATACGGACTTGGATCAGCGATAGCGATCAGTGGCCTTCTTGACACAGCCCTCCTGCCCCCCTTCTCTCTCTCTCTCTCTGTCTGCCCCCCCCCCTCTTCCCTCCCCCCCCCCCTCACCCCGCTTTCTCTCTCTCTAGTGATTTTTTTAAAACTGCTCTTCTTGATTTCCAACTTCCAAAATATTTTTGATGTGCACACGGGCCATCCAAGTTTTTCGTCCTTGTACGAGAAGACTAGGTGCTCGATCACGCCTTCTAAAGCAGGGGTGGCCAAACTTGCTTGAGGCAAGAGTCACATACAATAAACTTTAGATGTTGGAGAGCCGCAAGATATGAACAGAATTTACGCACACGTTTTTATTGTCACGTACACATTTTGTGACAAAAATTTTACATAGGTATCGAGAAAAACCTGTTTCCAACAATAGTTACTCACGTATGCAGTTTTTTAAACTGTTAATTTATATATCAGTTTTACTAATCACAAAATACAAATCTACCGAATGTTTTCAAAATCTTGACTGATGATAGTTTTAACGATAATGAGCTACGGGAACATCTAAGGTTAACGTGCAAATGCCATAAACAAGTTCATCTGACAAAATCAGATTATGTTCTTAATGCCCGGGTTTGTATATGAAATGGGGGAGCTAAACCACTTGACCCAGTGATAAAATAGGCCTGTATGTTCAAGTATGAACGAATCAATGTTGAAGGAAGGGAGAGAAGTAAAACGTCTTAACCATGAACATTAACCTTACGTCTGAAACCAGTGGGGCCTGAGTTTATACCCTGTAAATTTTATTATAATTGAGCTAGAGGGTGAACCTGTAAGCAGCTAAAATTTCGCGACTATGCCACAAAAAATTATGAAACTTGGTGTACTGCATCAATTTTTGACGAATAATTACGTGGACACATTCATTTTGAACAAAAAAGAGTCTTTACTATTATTTATATTAACATTTTTTGAGCCGCAAAAACAGAGACGCATTTCGTCGAGTAGACTGAAAAAGCATCATCGGAAATCCGTCCTTGACCTCTCTTTTTACATTGGTGGTCGAAAATCAACGTAATCACATCTGTGTATTTCTACGTAAGTTCTTTTAATCAATGCACGGAACCCAAATTTTGCTTTTAATGTAGCCTAGATCTAGACATAAGGTTGGGCTTCCTACAAAGAATCTGCAAGATTTATCTTGCGCGGGTCGGCTAGTAATTACAACGCTAGAATTTTTTTGGTCATATTTACCTTTTATATTAACTATGATCAAAACGGAGGCCATGGGCTCCGCCCCTGATCAACGCGAAAACTGTGTGCACGATTTTTTAGAGGTGCGGAGAAGGGGATGTCTCATCTTATCGTTTCTAGTATCTTTGGTTAGCCGGCAGAGAGACAGATTCTTCGTGCCATCAGCCCGATGATGAATTGTGTTCGATGACGTAAATGCTGCCCCACGTCATACTACCCTTGGTTTATCAAACCATGAAACCACACACCTGGTTGTCCTTGTATCAATTATTTACTTTCACGGTCAACAGGCAGTAAATCTCTAAAGATTTACAGCTTTGAACAGTGTATAGATCACGATGCGTTCCCCGTGGCTGTTTATAAAGATACCGCCATTGAGACGACACGCCGTTTACTCTTTGAAATATTGATATGTTTCATTTGCGTCAGCAGCCTAGAGAAATAGGGCTATTCCGCAGTGCTTCAACGCCATTTTCAGTTAAGATAATTGGAAAAAATTGCACTGGCTCAATGTTCTGTGAAGGCAAATGAAACCAGCCCATAGTCTTAATTTATTATTAGTTTCACAATATCTTTCTCGGATAGGGACGGAGATGGCAGGAACATTTGGTAATAATTTGCAGTGTTGTCACCGTAAAGTCATTTCAGCATATAAAACTTGTGAGGAGCGGATTATTTTTTTTGCGCTCGGGGTACGTATTTTAAAGCCTTAGAGCTCCCCCCGAATCATTCCTATCAACGGCCTTTCAGATGTTCTTCTTGTTTTCCTCCTGTTTTTTGGTTGAAAGGGTAGGGGGCACTGTTGGGGATTCGATAACATTATTTAGGGCTGAGGATAAGGACAGGATTAGGGATAGGTAAGTATATGTACGTGCCCCTAGCGCAAACCGCTTGGGGTACGTACGTACCTGTAACAACGGCCATTTTTATAATTATGTGTGTGTGTGTGTGAGGTTACGTCACTCCAGCCAGTCTTTCGAAAGTCACGTAAAGGTGTTTTTCGAAACTGTTGATTTGAATAATGATGTGAGCAGTTGCATCATCCAAAGTTGACAGCGAGCTATGGTTTGTTTTGCTCATCAGCACCGAGTTGAGGCTTCGGTGAAGATGGCACAATAAATTTGCTGGGCTGGCCATGAACTTTAATTAACCGCCGTTTCTTACTCGTAGCCCTAACTTGTCTGTTTATTACAGGGATGTAAATCTTCCGTCTTTTTCCGTCTTTTCCGTCCAAAGCGCGGTTCCCGACTCCGCCCTTTCCGCCCGAGGCGCGATCGCCGACCGTCCGCCACCGTCCGCCAGTAGCACTAACACACGCTTCGTCCTCAAATCGGTCGACAGTTCTTTAGAAATCTGGCAAACCGAGTAAAGTCTAATCGTGATCTTTTCGCCTAGAAGATTTCTTTTGTTGTTGCCTTTCACTTCCGTTGGCTTAGCGGTGTAGCCTCAGTCCCTGTAGCGATGTTTCACGTGCGGTTTCCGACACGGAATTTGGTAGTGGTGATGCTAAAAAGCTTTGCCAGCTCTAGACTGGGATTTAAATATTTTCTCAGTATGAATAAATTTATGATACCAAGTGCTATTGGCGCAGATGGCATGACTCTGAAGAAGTTCAGGTGGCAGTCGACAAAGACTAGATCTAGAATCTGGAAAGCTAGATCTAGATCTAGATCTCTAGATCTCCAAGTTTAGATCTAATGTGGTCCAAATCTGAAGAGAATTGACACGTAGGCCTACTGGGATTTGGTATCAATTTCTTTTCTAAGAAACTCAGCCAAGACAGTTATGCATTGTGCTTGTTTTGTTCTGGTTAACTACTCATCATCAGACCCTCTATAACATAAGACCATAAGTGTAATGGATCTACAGCCAGTCTATAACTGTGTAAGTGTGTCAAATTCTTTCTTCTTATTGTCTTTCCCTTAATAGGAAATGGATTTACTGTATAATTTTAATTTAATTACCAATATCAGGCGTTGTTCTATTAAAACGGTTGGTATTAGTTAGGTCTACTCTACATCTTAATCATTTTTTCTGTGCGGTTTCTGGGCATACCGCACAATTTCCTTCCATACTGTCGCCGGCTGTTTTCATCCCTGGTATTAACTTGTTTCGTGATTGTTACACATGAACGTGAATGTACGCTTTAAGATCTGTCTGGGGAGAGAGAGAGAGAGAGAGAGAGAGAGAGAGAGAGAGAGAGAGAGAGAGAGAGAGAGAGAGAGAGAGAGAGAGAGAGGGAGAGAAAATTTGGAGCCTGAGGGGGTGATTGCGTGAAAATGGTTGAGACTATAAACTAAGGTGAGATTCATGCGCTCATAGGGAGCTGGATATGTCTGGTGGTAGTTTTGGTGCGTAGATCTATTGACTTTGTTGTCAGTAAGTTTCTGTATTTTATCTGCCGGTCTGGTCTTGTGATGGCTCTTGCTTATTTAGGTATAAAAGTTTGTTTGTTTAAATTTGCCTGTACCTCTCTCTCTTTCTCTCTGTCTCTCTCTCTCTCTCTCTTTCTCTCTCTCTCTCTCTCTCTCCCTCTCTCTCTCTCTCTCTCCCTCCCTGTCTCTCTCTCTCTCTCTCTCTCTCTCTCTTTCTCTCTCTCTCTCTCTCTCTCTCTCTCTCCCTCTCTCTCTCTCTCTCTCTCTCTCTCTCTCTCTCCCTCTCTCTCTCGATGTAGTTTGCATTTCTCTCTATCTCTGCACATAGTGCATGTTTGCTTCTTTGTTTGTTGGTTTTTAGCCGAGAGGGTTTCGGATTTCTATTTTCATCTATTTATTTTTTCACCTGTACATCTGGCATTTTTATTTTTTTTGGTTTCTCTCAAGGGCCATGGAACAGGTACGATAGGTTTTGGATTACTACTACATGTCAGCAATTTAGCTACACTATTTTTACGACAGTTTCAGGTTTCACAGGTGCTGGTTGCAATTTTAGGCACTTTTGTTGCAAGTTTTCAACTGGCACGCGCAGTTTTATCGTAAAGCATGTGTTATATTGTAAACCCTAGATCGTTGGCCCTATCGTGAAACGATACAAGTGCGAAGGGCCTTGTTTTGCAAGAGAGGAAAGCAAAAATTCTGTTTTCCAAGAAATATATTCCTTATGGCAAATCTGGTCGAAATTTTAGTTTTATAAATAAAGATTTTAATCGTTTTTTTTTAATTACATAAAAAAATATTTAATTACTCTACTCCGTCTTAATCCATAGAAATAGAAGCAAGAGAAAACTGTTTCACTGGCAATGTATTCCTCACTTTAATATCTTAGTATAAAAAAAAATAGTGGCGCTGTTTGACCACTTTTTTTCCCTCAACGCTGCAGTGCGAATAGCAGTTTCAAAAATTATAAAAGTAATTTCCTTTGATGTCAGATAATCTAACCCAGTCGGTTTTGTATCAAACCATTGTGTTCACTGAAGTTTCAGCCAATCTTTCAAAAACATTGTTCTTAGGCTATGGTAAACTACAATGAAGCCTTGTTACCCCCTTCGATAAGCCCAGTGCATTGTAAAAACTGCATTTGTCACCTGTTCAGTTTGATGATCAATATGGGTGTAGGGTGGATAGAACTAGCCAGAGAAATATGTTGAGAGAGGTAGGGAGAGGGAGATAACAACGTCGATTAAAATAAGAATAAGGGATTAAGGGTGGGTAGAAATCCAGTGTTTATCCTTGGCCCGTGAAGTTCCGGGTTGTCAACTAGTTTTTCAAACAAATATTTTGAAGATACGCCCATTGTACCCGCCGGTAAATCAGTATAAAGAAGCAAAATTTAACAGAGTACATGATAGAATATTTGACAAAAAAAGATGTGCCGCATGCCTCAGAGGGAATACACTTGTTCTCTTTCATGATAAGACCAGCGGTACAGGGGGTCAATCGGCTTAAGTTAAGAGTGATTTATTCCTGGCTTTGTAAACCTTGCATGTTGGTGCGTGCACGAGTTCTAGTCAGGGCAGAATCGTGACCTCGGTATTTTTCCCAGCGCGTCCTTGCATCAGACAAGATGTTTTGTCTAGCTGTACACAGAGCAACGTTTCTCAACTTTTGGAGCACTGGAATCTCTGTTTAGGAAGGTCGCGATTTTGTCCAGCGAGTCGTTCCCTTAGTATGACAAAGTTCTAACCCCCTTCCGTCAACTTTTGAGAAATCGAGGATTAAAGTTTCATGTGATCATAGCTTTCAGGCCAAAGATTATTTTTTTTTCTTTTTAGTAATACTTACAAATTACACACCAAATCTGCTTGATACTTTGACAGACAATGGAGAAGGCCCGTAGAAGTAGTGAGTAGTATGTAAGTCAGTTCAGCCTAAATGCGGAGATAGAACCTTGTCATTCTAAGGGGTCGTAGTGACAAAATGCACCCGAAAGTATCTCCAGGAACAGGACTGGTAAATCCGGATTTCTTGGTTTCTCTGAAAATTCTCGTGTGGCCTAGTAATTTTATGAAATCTTAAGGGGGGGGGGGGGGTTCAACAATGCTTTGGGGCTAGAGGACCCTGGAACAATGCATGTGGAACCCGGTGTCTGTGGAACACACTATGAGAACAGCTGATAAAGAGATGTAAGTACTCAGTCACGCATAATCAGATTATAGTACGCGTGGGTGTGGGTGTGTACCTACTAGATGCTTCTATAATTCAGCCATAACGTTCTTTTCCGTGGCCCCCTCGTTTTGATGAGCAAAACGTACGCATTACGCACACTAACTGCAAGCGCAGAAAACGTGCAGAATACACATGTTACTACATCATCGGAGAAACGGGATACAGAGACGGATCAATTCATCATATCAAAGATACATGAAACGATACGATGAGACACCCCCTTCTTCGCACCTCTAAAAAAATCATGCACGCATTTTGCGCGCCGATCGGGGGCGGAGCCCATGGCGCACAGCATGAAAAGAATGCTTGACATAATGATACGTTAATGATACTGACTTGTTACAGTGTTAGTGCAACTGAAAGTTTTTACCACAGCGATTGAATTTAAAATTACAAAATAAGCGAAGTCTATCAAGGTCTATAGGTAGAATGCGCATATCCACCATCTTGTCTGTCCGGATCCACTTAAGGCGTCGCGAACCAATCGGCGGCGAGTTCACTACTGTAAACAATGACACGTGTGTATATGCACGTGGGAGACGTTCGGTCAATTCTTTCACTTCCTTTCTCTTGTTTACAGGGATGGTAGGGAATCGGACCAGTTTGGATACATCCTTTCCACCCCTGTCACAACAGTCAACTGCAATGCAACCAGCAAGCATTTTAACTGCTTAGACACATCTCGAAGTTACACTCATCAGCTGATCCACCGGCCATCTTGTTTGGCGGAAGTACAAAACAAAAACTCTGTGACGTCATGCGCATTCTACCTATAGCGGTAGCTGAACAGTGAACAAAATTCAGTATTTTCCCTGTTTGGCTTTGTAAAATACTGCATTGTTCATTACTTCTGCGCATTCGCCTCTAGGTGGTGGTACGAAATCTGCGCACGCTAAAAGCATTATCTGTCTGATCTTATAGTTTCTGATATCTATGGTCATATTCCGTCCGGCGATTTGCGTTCGTATCACCCATGTCAACAATGCAGCAATTCGCACCATACCCCTCCATAGTTGAACGAAAAAGAGTAGTACTCATCGTATTTATACGCGCGTAATTTGTGGACACAAAGTGGGAGAAGGAATGGCCCGTCTCGGTATTCTGTGTCTCGGATATCGTTGTGGGCATTTTCATGAGGATGAAGGAAAGGGCACTCTGGAGATGAAAAAAGTACGCGCATGACATCTGCGAGACGTTTACGTGGAAGAAAATTCGTACGTAAGAACACAATTCATGGAAAACTGCTTTTATTCTCGGAGAAAAAATTTTTTTTGCTCTAAAGGCTGTGGTCACATGAAACTCCAATCCTGGATCTCTCAAAAGTTGACAGAAGGGAGTTAGAACCTTGTCATTCTAAGGGGAAGATATGCACCGCAACGTGTAGAGTATAAATAGTTGTAAGACTACCTCTTTACGGTCCCTACCCCGAAAATTACGCTGGATCGCAAACTCTGTAATAAAATTTTAACCACAGTAATAATATTCAAAACCAGCCATATCTCCTGGACTTCCCATGTTTGTGTTAAAATTCTCCATCTCTGTTGAATATTTTATTTTAACCTTCAAAATAAAGTAACTTTCGTGTTTTTTTCCCGGAATTCCTCACAGCTGTTAGGAAGGACGTGAGAATAAATATTAACTGATATAAACCGATGACGTATTGGCGCATGGAATGACTAATTAGATCTAGATCGAGGCGGATGGGTGTTACAGACAAAACATGTGGTAAAAACTCGGGTAGAAAACTTTGCCTATGACGCCGTTTCAATTGTAAACAAAACAACAGCGCTGGAAACTGCGTAGTAGTGAGGACGTGGAAATGCTGACAGTAGCAGCATCCTTTTTCTGCTGACATTCAACCTCATGAAATATTGACATCCATGTCTGTCCATTGACGCCAAACAATCATGAATTTTACATTTGCTAGCTTATTGACCAAATTCACGTCATTTCAGGGCAGAATGCTCGCTTTTGTGACGTACTTGAACTTTTGGTTATTTTTTTGTTTGTTAGTGTTGCTGCACAAAAAGTGAAATTCTGTTGTTTCTGTTGTGCTTTTAACAAAAGTGGCAATTTACGGAGCCTGTGATTGGTGACCGATTTATAAATATACCTGTTGAGACGATGTATTTGGCATGTGATGTTACCTCAGTAAACTGGGATGTATTCGTAGCCCACATTGAAACTCCTGACAACAACGATAAGGACAACTTGAACAAAAACAAGCAGCAGCTACATCACCACCTCAATACCATCAACACCATCACCACCACCACCACAGCATTAACAACAACAGCAACAACACCATCAACAAGAGCTACATCATCAACCACCGCCATTATCAACAATAACACTGTCATCAACAACA
The DNA here is from genome assembly GCA_963931925.1 of Onchidella celtica. Lineage (NCBI taxonomy): Eukaryota > Metazoa > Mollusca > Gastropoda > Systellommatophora > Onchidiidae > Onchidella > Onchidella celtica. The sequence goes on along the minus strand of OZ007580.1, from coordinate 8,912,718 downwards.
AAATTAACGGCCCCGTATCAAGTGTTAGGTCATTGACACTAATCGTAGGACGCAGGATAACGATGGATCGTGAGAGTTCACATCAAAAGCTTCCATCATAACTTAAACGCCCCTCCAAATCCATTTTAAGAAAATGTCCATTTTGGAAATTCAGTTTCTAGGGTGAACCACCTCATTTTCCTGTCTGGTTCTTATTTAGGCGGTCAAGTTCAATCTCCTGAGGGAGGCAGTGCTAGTGGAAATAGGCCTGGTAAGCTGGAGATTACGAGGAAGAACAGTTGTTAATTAGCAAACTAATGAGCTAATGATGTCAGTGATCGAGATGAGAACTTTTTACTTCGTTGATTTGATTTAAATCTGGTAAAAGATATCGTAAATATATCTGGTTGTTACTTGGATTAATTCTTAGAGAGCCACTGCAGATAGATTGATGGTTTGATGAGTAGACATATAGAGACGAGCGAACAGAACCGACAGGATGACAGACAGACAGACGGACGAACGCACTGAGACAGATAGACGATTCGAATGGATGGATGAATGGATGGATGAATAAATGAATTTTATTGATGGATGGATGGATAGATGGATGAATGAATGGATGGATGGATGGATGGACGGATGGATGGATGGATGGATGGATGGACGGACGGATGAATGGATGGATGGCTGGACGGGCGGATGGGTGGATGGATGGATGGATGGATGGCTGGACGGGCGGATGGATGGATGGACGGATGGATGGATGGATGGATGGCTGAACGGACAGACGGACGGACGGATGGATGGATGGACGGATGGATGGATGGATGGATGGATGGCTGAACGGACAGACGGACGGGCGGATGGATGGATGGATGCATGGACGGATGGATGGATGGATGGATGGATGGATGGCTGAACGGACAGACGGACGGGCGGATGGATGGATGGACGGATGGATGGATGGATGGATGGATGGCTGAACGGATGGATGGATGGATGGATGGACGAATGGACGGATGGATAGATGGATGGATGGATGGCTGAACGGACGGATGGACGGATGGATGGATGGACGGACGGGTGGATGGATGGACGGATGGATGGATGGCTGAACGGTTGGATTGACGGATGGATGGATGGATGGATGGACGGATGGATGGATGGATGGATGGATGGATGGCTGAACGGACGGATGGATGGATGGACGGATGGATGGATGGATGGATGGCTGAACGGACGGATGGATGGATGGATGGCTGAACAGACAAACGGACGGGCGGATGGATGGATGGACGGATGGATGGATGGATGGATGGATGGCTGAACGGACAGACGGACGGGCGGATGGATGGATGGACGGATGGATGGATGGGCGGATGGATGGATGGATGGATGGACGGACCGATGGATGGATGGATGGCTGAACGGACGGACGGACGGATGGATGGACGGATGGATGGATGGATGGATGGATGGATGGCTGAACGGACGGATGGATGGATGGACGGATGGATGGATGGATGCATGGACGGATGGATGGACGGATGGATGGATGGCTGAACGGACGGATGGATGGATGGACGGATGGATGGATGGCTGGCTGGCTGGCTGGACGGACGGATGAGACGTACTGACGGATGGAAAAGAGAGCAGAGTAATTAATTGCTTTGATTGTTCTAGAAAATTAAATGGGTTGTCTCATCTGCAGTATGATTCTCTGTCTTTGCACTAAAATGTTTTATAACTTCAAATTAAAAGCTCGAGTTTAAAAGTCAAATGGAAATATCCATATAATGTCAGATAACCGAACACCATCACATTGGAAATAGTGACTGAAGTTACTGTAAAAGAATAGAATTGTTGAAAGTCCTGTTGGGGAACTGACTTAAGAGTTTGAGCGTGGGGTCACGGTGATCTGGAGGCAAGGTGCTCGCCTGTCGTGCCGAAGGTATCGGGTTCGAATTCCTGTCGGTGCAGGCATGTTGGAATTTTGAAATTTTTCTCACATTTTCTTGTGCCTGATCCTTTGGTAGGTAAGATCGAGCACATAGTCTTCTCGGATAAGGACGAAAAACACGGACACGTTGCGCATGTTAAAGACACCTTGGCAGTTGGAAATCGAGAAGAGCGTGCCGAATTGGCAGCTGTCCGGGCAAAATTAAATAAAATTTATCCCTACCTATTTTTCCTTGTTGACTGCGCGCTTGAAAGACTGGATAGACAGAGACTGGGACAAGGAGAGGTAGAAGGGAAGGATTGATGTTAAACCTACACGTGCAGAAGACTAATTGATGGTTAATATTAGTATGCTATGCTATGTCCCTGCCCATAAAGGTCACGGGGCGGAACAACCCACAAGCCCGCACCAGAGTGGTGCCATCACTGTCAAATGTTTTCTCGTTACCATCTGCACAGCCCCCCGCCACCCCCCCCCCCCAACTTAGTCTCCCGGGACACTCCCTGGATCAAACGCTCTTCCATCACCGGGCCAGGTGACGACCCCAAAAGGTGGTGGGAGAGGAGGCAGCTGGAGAGGGCCTATCCTGAGAACCCATCTTTCTGTTTGTTGCGTTGTCTCTGCGTATTATCGCTGCTATGTCCTATCTGTCGTTTCAGAGTTAGTTGTTATTGCACCTCGCCTTAATCAGTAGAAAAAAAACAACCAATAAAATTCCTTCAAAGAGTTCATTAATTTTTGGGTACAAAAGTTGTGCAGACGCGATTATGTGTTTTGATGATCAGACCAGCGGTACATTTAGCAAAGAAAATCACTGCTTAGAACTTCAACTATATTTATCAATCGAATACTTCGCCAGTCGGAATATGATAGGTGTTTTATCATATAATGAAGGAAATAAAGTCTTCAGTGTAATCACGAAAAGCGTCAACGGCTGCGCTGTAAATTCTACTAAATCTCGTATCACCCATAGAAAGACGTAAAGGTGTGCGTGGGCATATTTTAAAAGGTCTTGAAATTCGCGACACATTTCGTTGATTTTGAGCTACAACTGAGTTGAACCAAAGACACTAGAATTGATAAAATAAGACAGGTAGTGCTTTTAGCACGCACAGATTTTGCACCGCCACCTGGCGGCAAACGTGCGGTAGTCATGAAAAATGCCGTATTTTAAAAGCCAAATAGGGAAAATATTGAATTTTGTTTACTGTTCAGGTATCGCTATGGGATTTGATTGACGTCACTTATTGTGGAATTATAACCTCAATAAATTAATGCTGTAGGAAAACTCGGGCAATTTTTTCTTTCTTTTTTTTTATAGTCGCAATAGCACTGTAACAATTCTGCATCACAAATTTACCTTTATATCATTCTTTTCATACCATGCGCCATGGGCCTCGCCCCCCGATCAGCGCGCAAATTGTTTGCACGCTTGTTTTTTTTTAGTGGTGCGAAGAAGACAGTGTCTCATCTTATCGTTTCTAGTAATTTTGGTTGAACAGGGTAGAGTGTTCCGACATTTTGAGCTGTGAAAAAAAAAAGCCGCATTTTCTTCCAGTAGAATTAAAAAGTATGACAGGGAATTTCGTTCCGCGCCTCAGTTTACACAATGGTGATCGAAACTCAACTTTAAAAATTTACATTTGTGTATTCCCTGAGTCAGCGGGCTAAGTAATAGATTTAAAGCAAGTAAATGGAAAAAGTAAAACAAAATCCGCTCTCCAGATCGTTTAATGATTTAGATGTTGCCACTTTCGGTAACGAGTTAAAGACCTCTTATCATTCATGATGCACGTCATTATATGTGGAGATTTTTGCCTCAAGGGATTTTCTGGATGTATAGAAATCTACTTGTTATATGAAAACAAGATATATCTCAAAGCAGGAATTTATAATATTGGCTGCATTAAAAATGCGTGTTTCTGTGGAGCTTTCGGAATGCATTCTGAAAACGTACGTCGATATTAATGCCGCGGGGAAAGACCGTATTCATCTCTTTTGGGTCCCTTTTTATAAATGAAATCTCTCTTTCTTTCTGAGTTATAACTTTACACGACTCAAGCTGTGTTTTCATGTGTACTGAAACAGAGACGGCAACGGCAACGTCTTTCTTTTTACTACTTGATGAAGTTTTGACGTTCCTGTAGCCATTTTTGTTTCCGTACACAATGAACACCCAGCTTAAAGCAGTGTTTTCATGTCTACGGAGACGGATGCGGAAATATCAGAAATCCACCAAGTAGCAAAAAGAAAGAATATTTTCTATTCACTACTTGAAGGGTTTTGACGTTTCCCTTTGCCGTTTCCGTTTTGCGTAAACACGGAAACTCAGTTTTACACATACGTAGATCTAGTGTCTGTCGGTCATCGCAAACTCGACATTGAACGAAAAATAAAGCAGAGCGCAACGCCAAATGATTTTACTGTCTTTTGTAAAATTTTATTTTGCGCGTAAACGGTCGTTTTCCATTAGAAACGTTGTTACAAGTACGTACTTTCCCCTCGCCTCCCCCCCCCCTCCCAAGTTTTTTGCGCTAGGGGTACGTATTATTAAGCTTTTTGTGACTCCAGAGCTAGAGAGTTCCTCCGGAAATACTCCTTGACAACAGCCTTAATTAATTATGATTAATTATTCTTTCATATTTTCGTTTTGTTTTCCTCTTGCTTGTTGGTTGAAAGGGTAGGGGGCAGGGTTAGGAATTCGATGAGATTTAGGGTTGAGGATAAGGATTTAGTTAGGGATACTATGTATGCATACGGGCCCCCAGCTCAAAACGTTTGGGGTGCGTACGTACTTTCCATGACAGGGAGATTTAAATTTGTTATCAGCCGGGCAGTAACGAGTCAGCGAATATGTAATGGTATCGATTATCTGCTAATCTGTGTTGGCTTTTAAATATTTTTTTTACAGTATCCTTTCTGTGCTTAGAGTTGCCATTGCATAACAAGTTTCTGGAAATCGTAATCGATTTTTAGACGTTTTGACAAAAGGAAGTCGGTGGGCTGGGAAATGGCAACAGACATTGTCTCTTTACAAAGATTCCCCCAGAGATGTGACTGGTAGAGAGGCTTTCTTTCAACCTATTGTATTTGAGAGCAATGCGATAGTTCAGAATTTTAAGAGCTTTGAATAATAAATTTAATGTGCATTGTAGAAATGCTGGGGGGTTAGGGGGGGGGGGAGTGCAACATTGAACATTAACGTGTAATGATTTGCTGATGGCAGCATGAAATTCTCTGTCTCTCTCTCTTTCTCTCTCTCTCTCTCTCTCTCTCTCTCTCTCTCTCTATCTCTCTCTCTCTCTCTCTCTCTCTCTCTCTCTCTCTCTCTCTGTCTCCCTCCGCTCTCTCCATGTGTATATGTATGTTTCTCTCTCTAGCTCTTCCTCCTTCTGTCTTTCGTTCCCTTGTCCTCTCTCCTATCTCCTACCTGGTCTCTCTCTCTCTCTCTCTTTCTGTGTGTGTGTGTGACTCTGTGTGTGTGTGTCTCTCTCTCTCTCTCTCTGGCTATTTTCTGTTCTTGCCCCCCCCCCGCCATCTCTTTCATCCTTGACGCTCACACCTAATGACCGCAATGTCAAAACAAGCGCCTTTAATTACCTTCACTGACGACGGCAAAGAGGATGTTCTTCCTCGAAATGACAGGCCTGAGCTGGCTTTGTACGTCCCTTAAGTTACACTTTTAAACTAGACGGCAGTCTGAGCGTAAGGTGATCCTTTCACAGACAGGAGCGTCAGCTTGTTGCGTGCAAAACGGCCAGGTAACTTAGTGAAGAGTGTGGTGGGGAGGGTGAGGCAAGGGGGGGGGCTGTCATGTGACATTGGGAAGTTTAAAAAGGAAGACATTCGCAATCTCCCGCAAGCCGAGCTAACCTGCTTACATTTATCACAGTTTATGGCAAGGTTGTGTGCAGCAATTCGAGATACCTTTATGTGAACCAGGTTTGCAAACGAGGAAGTGGCGTGGGAGGAAATGCGTGCCATGGCGCAGTTAATGGATATGTGAGCCGGGGAGCTTTGTTTCACAGAAATATCCGTTGATTTGTAGCAATGGTTTGGATTCCATTAGCTGGCCATAGGTATCGACCGACTAAGCCTAGATTTGCTCTAATAGTTCAGATCAAACCATTTAAAACAGGCGTTGTCATGGTAAGGATGCTGCTGGGGAATTCTTCCTTCCGGCGTTTGAGGTTTGGAAGGATTCATTCCTGCAGTGCCTGTAAAGACTTTACTATTCTGTTCGTCCAATAAGTAATAAATTAACCAAACTTTTGGATGTGAAGTCAACCGGGGCGGCTGGTTTTAATGCACTGATGGTTTGAAATGTGTTATAAGGGACAATGGTCAATTTACTGGAAGTTATCCCAGATGCTTGTGTTAATGTGCATGTTAAGTGTTTATTTTATCATTTGATTTTCAGGCGAGAGTTCTTTGTGCTATCTGCAGGTGTTTATAATGGATATTGGCCAAATAAGTCATGTGCGCGTTTAGGCTCATTGCGAATGACGTCACAGAGTTTTTTGTTTTGTACTTCCGACAACCAAAATGGCGGGTGGATCCGCTGACGAGTGTAACTTCGAGATATGTCTAAGCGGTTAAAATGCCTGCTGGTTGCATTGCAATTGATTTTTATGACAGGGGTGGAAAGGATGGATCCAAGCTGGTAAGATCAAGGGAAAGGAAGTGAAAGAATTGACCGAATGTCTCCCATGATGCGTGTACACACGTGTTATTGTTTACTGTAGATAACTTTTTTTTTTAGCTCGCCGCCGATTGGTTCGTTCGAGACGCCTGAAGTGCTCGCAGTGCAAATCAGCTAACGAATCAAAATTAATGCTACCATCGCCATTGTTATGCGTCGGTCTTTACAACTAAAATGGCCGATATCCGCAATGGGCTTATAGTGGTCACTTTTTCATTTTGTAGATCTGAAGGTAGGCAGGCTTTCAGTAGTCAAGGACGAGATTCTTCTTTGAAAGTGTTTTCATTTCTGTTTGTTTTGCTGTGCAGTTCCATTAGTCACATTATTATCAGTTTAGCGCTGTGATCTTCACCCTTTTCACCCCGATTCCCCTGTGTTCAGTCAGTTTGGAACTATGGCACGGTGAAATGTTTGTAAACGGTAGTGATACTGGTATCTGTCAGAGGTTGATGGTTTTCAAAACAGTGTCAAGTTTACACGTTTCGTCTTAAATGTGAAGACAAGTTTGGCATTTCCAAACCTGCTGTGGCATAGCTGGAACTTAATGTTCCACGTTTATTTAGCACGGGATCCGGCATTAATGTTGCATAGCAAAGTCTTTTAAGGATCCAGTGACGTGAAAGGGAGATTGAAGAACATCCATCTTCTTGTTGAACTGGGTTGTAAACGATGATTTTAAACAAAGTTTACTGGATGTTTGCCGACCTTTAGCCAGATGACGTAGGCGGCGATATGGAAAGCCATCCATCTGTCTCAGTCTGTGCTGGTCTGAAGTATGCAGGTGGTTTCTCTAAAATTGGTTTCATGCATCATATCAACTTGTCAGTTCGGGGGAAATTTGGAAGAAATGTGACCAGTTGTCCGTGTGGCAGTGTGTTAGAAACAGCCAATGACATTGAGCATCTGTGTACACTTTCTTTCTTACTGTTCTGACTACACATGGCCGAGTTCAGTACAGTTTTCCTTTCTGTGTTCAAGGAAGAGACATTTGTCTTTAAGATAAAGTTACAGATTTTTGATAATTATTTATAATATCTGTGAACTGGTTTTCATAAGTGTAAGTTTTAGATTAGAAACACACTGGATTTTAATGTTTCTGTGTAGTCGCCAGAACTGGAAGCATTTATAATTTATCAGCAGTTGAAAACAGTATTGAAAGAAGTCTTTTGAAGGCTTTGCTAGATTGTTTTAATGTAATACAGGAATTCTGCAGCGTGTTCCTACCGGGAAATGTTTGTGGCAAAGACAAGGACCTGGTCTTCGTTGTTATTTCAGATTCTGGTGTGTTTTAATTTGAGGAATGATTAAATATTTCAGTGTTGGTTTCTCTCGACCATAAAATGTGAAAGATCGTCGTGGTGTTCAAAGTATTCCAGCGAGTCAAGCTCATTTTTTTTTTTATGTCTGTAAACCTTTGGCAGCCGTGGTGGTGAGCCGGACATTGTGAAGGCCGGAACTAACATTTTGATTGACCGACCTACAACTCAGACATAGAATTCTTTATCCAAAACTTTTAAAAGAAAAATCAGAGAGTGGTTTGCAATTAATCGTCAATCAAAGAAACGGGTGAAAATCTCACCCTACTGGGTAGAGATTTGACCTAATTAGTAATTTATGGCTCTCCAAATTTGATATCAAATATCAGTTACCGCTTCAAGATGTTGAAAATCGTAGGTTTTTGGGTGTTATTTAGGGAAAACAACAACAACAACGACAAAAAACGGTGGGAATCACGTGGCAAGAGATCCTCAGTAATGTCTTTTGTGAAGTTGTTTCTTAGAAGTATAAACTGTTCATTTCACACGTTTTCATTTTGAACGCTTCAACTGCAAAGATGAATGTAAATATTAATAACAAACTTATTTGCTGACATGAGATATGGTTTCAAAACCAGAGCACTTTGTAGCTGCAGTGTGTTTTGAATATGGGAGTTAAGCTTTTTAAGACATTTGGGAAGCAGTAGGAAATAATTATACGCTAGATAATAGTCGTTCTTATTTCCATTCAATCAAATTTCCCCAGAGCAATGTTGATTATTTAAGATTCTTTACTGTCCCATAGACTTCCATCCTGAATTTAGTGGCCGAAAAAATCGGCAGAGCCCGAGGGCGTGGTATCGTCCACGTCCTCCAGGTGCGACACATCTTTGATGGTTTATCTTTCGCGATGTAAAATGTTTCCAGGAAGTCTTGGGCGAAAAATATTGCGTGGCCGTGCGAACCAGGATGATCTAAGTCAGGACGTAAGCCAGATTTACTTTGGCCATTTGTGTTCTTCTTGAAATCAGGCCCAACACTTTCTTGTATCAGAACAACAACTACAACAACAACAACAATTGGTGAGCCAATCTCTTTCAGTAATAATACCCTAAACAAGACCTAAACCATAAGATGACATTCAAATAGTTCACATTCATAAACAGTATGATTCATATTTCAGCAGTGTGGGCGCGTATCCGAAGAAGGCATTATGCCAGCGGATCCATGAAAGAAATTCTTTTTTCGACGTGGATTGGCAGTGCGTTTTGTCGTTTCTGTCGGAAGCCGACATCGACAAGTTAAATCAACAGATTTTTATCATCTTACAGACAGACATACACTACAGTACAGGCCTTGTCACGGTCGATCTTTAATTTCACTTTTATTTGATCTTATTTGTAAGAATCTGAAGCTGAATACTATGCCCAGAGTAAGATAACGAAAAAACAGCGAAAAGCGCAAAGTTAAACCGACGGTTAAACTCAAACTCAAAGTCACTTTTCTCAAAACGCTGTTCTGTCTGTTCTGTTACTTCAGTGATGGTGGACATCCTTCATAGTGTCTGCAAGAAAGACACCCAGGTGTAAGGTTCCACTTGAGAAATTGTAAACATCTAACAATAAACGATAAAGAGAGCTTATCTTAGCATCTTATGTACTCCATTTAGTGTCTTTAAACCTTCTAAAATGTTGGTTGTTTTACCAGTGTCGGTTAGTGCAGCATGGCTACACACGTGGACAGTTCAGACAGAAAGCTTATCCTACACACTGGGTGGTCCGTGGTTCAGGATTTAGTAGTTGTTGGTTTTAGGTCTTTGTTTTTGGAGATTCGCTGCCCTTAACATATACACCTCACTTTTCTTCTTTATATTGTTCTTGTCCGTCCTTATTTCTGTGTGCTTTTGTGGTTGGGATTCGTTTATTAGAACTTTGCCCAGGCAGCGGCCTTGTTCGGCCTGCTCTTCTCGATTTTTAACTGCCAAGGTATCTCAAATCCAAATGCGATCCGTCGGACTCAAATTGGTAGAGTAGACATTCGACCATCTGAGGATATGAATTGTTTTTGTTGACACGACCTTCAGAGAACATCAATGGGAGCTTGAGATTTGCCCAGATAGAATTCGTCACACTGACAGGCAATGTCTCGTTGTTGGTTGTGTTTTTTTTTCGTCCATATCATTCTATTGTCAGGAAAAAGCTCCAATGTATCAGGAGCTTCAGGACACAAAAAGCAGCGGTGATAAAAATAATAATATTTTTGTATTTTGTAATCTTTATAAACAAGATTTTTATCATTTTTATCGAATACCTGGAACAAATAATTGCCTGGACTGATTTGTGCGGAAAGAAAAATAATAGTATTATAAACTAGACTATTGTTATTTTTATTCTTCTCGATTTTCTGGAACTAATTCCGTTCAGTAAAGTCATTTTCAGAAAAGAAATGTTAGATCCGCAGTGAGGCTCAGATGGGGAGTTAATCAGTTTAGCCATGTCTTTATTGTGCTCACATAAAGTCGTAAGTCAGACTTTGGCCAAAATTGCATTGACTTGTCATGTTTTTTTTTACAGTTATTGAGCCGTCGTGAGTCCTAAACAAAGCAGATGCATCAATCCGCTCCCGCAACAATGCATTCACGCACAGGCACCGAAAAGTAAATATTTCACCTCGGTAGAAGAGTTAAATTAGTTTTTCCTCAAAAGTATGAAAAGTGAGATAGGCTGTTATACCTTCACAAGGACGATTTTACTTATTTTTCTTCCTTGGTTTTTTTTTTTTTTTTCGCTATTCTAATTAAGGTAATGACAAGACAGTTACAGGTGGCGGATGGGGCAAATTTGGAGATTTTAAATCCCCCGTAGGTCACTCCAGAGGTGGTGACTTCACACTTCAGTCTGGGGGAACCAATTAGCAAGGAGAAAATTGCCGCGCCTTGGGTCAAATTAATTGTGGAATAAGGACTGAAAAGGGAGGCTGGGGGTGGGGGGAAGGGGGGGGGGTGGTATGAATTGAGTGTTATACCTGACAGATGGAGTGGTTCCTATTATGAAGAGCAATTAATTAATGGTTTCTCAGCGGAAGAAATATAGACGTAAAATTGTCGTGGATGCAAGATTAAAACAACACACGAGTTTGTCTCTGTTAATTGTCTTATTGTTACTGATATTATATTATATTATATTATATTACATTATATTATATTATGCCCGGGCAAAAGTAAATAAAAAGACTTATGCCTACCACTCCGCCGGCCGGCGCTGCACTGTGGCGACGACGTGCCTGCTCCAATTGCAACTGGGCTGCAATGACACTAAACCCTCTAGTGCCCAGACAAAAATTGCCAATCCCAGAACTTCTGAAATAATATGCTGATCTGGTTTTAAATAGTCAGATTATGGTAAACATATAAATATGTAATTATAGAAATTGTTCGATAATAACACTAGAAGAGTAAGTATATCAAAGATTGAGCAATTTGGCTCCATGTGACCTATTTCAAATAAATTATGATACACTGGGCGCTTGAGGGTTAAGGCGAATTTCCCAAATTCTTTATTTTAGGAGGTTCGCTGCCCTTGGCATTTACACCTCACTTTACTTGTTTTATTATTTCTTGTTCTGGCGGGGGGGGGGGGGGGGGGGGAGATATTATGGATAAATTTTAATCTATTAATTTCAATTTTCTGGTGTAAGGATAATATTATAAATTTTATATGTAATAGATTAAGTGTACTCATACTCACTATTTCATCCTGGAAATCGATTACGGGATAAAATCGGTGGACGATATCATAAAACTGAAGTTTCCTCGGGCGGTGCAAGATTGGGGTCAGCTACTGCTTTCCCCATAATAACTTTTAAATTCTTTTTGAGAGTGTCGTGAATTTTGTTCCAAGAATTTGGTTACAAGTACGTAGGTCCCCCCAACTTTTTTTCTTTTGTTTTTTTTGCGCTAGGGATACGCATTTTAAATCCCATTGTGCCTCCAGAGAGCGCCTCCCGAAATGCTTCTTGACAACAGCCTTAATTAATTATAATTAATCATTCTTTGAGATTTCTTTTTGTTTTCCTCATGTTTTTTTTTTTTGGGGGGGGGGGGGTTGATAGGGTAAGGGGAAGGGTTAGGGATACGATTTAGGGTTGAGGGTAAGGACGTGGTTAGGGATAGGTACGTACACGTACGTGCCCCTAGTGCAAAACGCTTTGGGTACGTACGCACTTATAACAGCAGCCAAGAGACAGACCTCGAGCGCTGAGTCAAAACAAACGTAATCCAGACTTGATTTCGTGTCCCGCCAGCCTAAGGGTAGCCACACAAAGGCCACCGAATTCGGTCACCAAGCCATTACGGGTGTGCGAGTAACGATTCCGGAATTGAGTACTCGATTCTTAACTGCGGCGATTCCGGACCCGAGTCTCCAATCAAATACTCGATTCTGGACTCGATTCCAACAAACCGATTCCGGACTCGACTCCTCGGTAAAGGACTCGAGTCCCATACACAAATTGGGCAAAAAATTACACTGAAAGCACGTCAAATCACCACACCACCACCACAACCACACGTGCTGGGTGAGTACAGCAAGTGGAAACCGACGGCAACAGAACTGAAAGTGAAACTACTCTTAGAATTCCAAGAATTTACGGTGGTTTCGATTTCAAAAGAAACACTCAATGCTAGCCTTAGCTCACACAAGTTGTTATAGTTTACAACAACAGCAACAACATCGCCACCATCATCACCACAACCAACCAATCAACCAACCAATCAACAACAACAAACAACATTCCAGCATCCTCCGTCCCATCAGAGAGATTGTTTTCTGCTGCCGGAGAACTGGTATCCAGCAGGAGATCAAGATTGACAGCAGAAAATGTAAATATGTTGTTGTTTCTAAACAGCAATATGTTGTAAAAAAAAAAAAAAAAAAAAACAAAGAAAAGCAAAAAAAAAAAAAAAGAAAGAAAAAAAAAACCCAACAACTTTCAATTGCTGACTATTAAGAACCTATGATGATCCCAAGCAAACTTCATGTATGAAGTGCATTCTCTGAGGTTCACAGTTATAAATTTTAGGTATGCATTTTATTTTCAGTGTACCACCACCACCAACACCAACAACAACAACAACAGCAGCAACAGCAACAACAACAACAAATACAACAACAGCAGCAGTGGTGAAACAGCAGTGGCAACAACAACAACAACAGCAGCAGCAGCGATAACAACAGCATTAGCAGCAATAACAACAATGTTAAAACAATAATTGCAGCAGTAGTGCATTATTATCACCACAAACCACCACTACCACCACCACCACCAACAGCTACAGCAACAACAGTACTGAAGTTAAAACAATAGCAACACCAACATTTGCCATGCAAAAAAAATTGAATAACAAGTTCTCGTTAGTATAATTACTCGAGTAATTACTCGATTCCTGGCACCTTGGGAATCGAGTACTTACTCGAGTAATTATTCGACTCCTTTTGTTATTACTCGATTCCGGAATCGAGTCCGAAATTTTTGGATTCGCACACCCTTACAAGCCATTAGGCGCTTTAGGTGGGAAGAATTGCACTACATAAACGGATCGAATCTAGGTGGGCTCTGTGTGCAGTTGTTGAAATTATAAAAGTGCAATTCTTCTCACCTAAAGCGCCTAGTGGCTCGGTGACCGAATTCGGTGGCCTTTGTGTGGCTACCGTAATAGTTATCGGCCTCTGTGTTCGACACGAACAAACGCAGTCAACAATCAATTCAAAGCTTAACCGACTAACGGGCAAGTGCGTGTTGTTCGTTGTTCGTTTATGGTAAAGGAAGTTACCCCAGAGGAACATTTGTATTTGTATTTTGTATAGATCTACTTCTTTAATCCCATTTGGGAAATTTGCCTTTGTGTTATTGCAGCCCAGTTACAACTGGAGCAGACACGGCATCCTCTCCGTGCAGCGCCGGTCGAATCTCTCCCTAGAGCTATAAGAATTTTATAGCCCAGAGAAACGAAAAGAACCAGTGAAAAAAATTAATTGATACCTTGAGGCTTGACCGATTTATGTGCAGCCGCTTATTTATTTCATTGTTGTTTTGGTGGTTTCAAGCATGAAAAGAAGTAATCCGAGATTTGACACGTTTATTCATAATAGATTATAGATCGTCTTTTCTGGTCTTGTTTTGTCATTTCCTGGGCAGGAGAAATGATCAAATGTTGGTAGTCTGAGCTGCAACATTTTACATTATAATTATAATAGTGTTGCGTGTGATACTGCGGACTCTGGTGGGCGGTCTGTTTGCTGGCAGGAAAGATGGGCCATTGGTTGCTTCTTGTTCTTGTGTTATCAGCTACAGAAATGAAAAACAACAAATTCTCTCCCCCCCCCCCCCCCCCCCTGGTTTGAACGTGGTGGATTGATCGTCGAAGTACCTCATTTTTTTTTTTTCATATTCACCCCTGAAAGTTAAAAAAAAAAAAAAATAACACACGACCTCTTCCAAGGTTTTTGTGAAAGAAAGATTGCACTTGGCGGAACCGTTTTTGTGGTGAAATACAGTGATCATAATGATAATAAGTTAATAATATTGTGTTATTTCCGTGTGAAAGTTTCATTGTGAGTTCAAGCAATACCGTAGTTCATTTTGTTTATTAAGGACTTTAAGCCAGATCTGGAAAAAATTAATCTTGCAGCTGGCATGAAAATGAAATGAGCTTTCATATCTCACTTTATGTATTGATTTTGAGCAGTTGCTCCTTCTTGGAAACCTAGGAGTCTGCTTTTTATCTTGAATTTAAGCTTGATGATTGAATAAAACAGCCAAATTAATTGCCAAGACTTGACAGTGGGCTCAATATTGACGATTTTGACTCACCGCACCTAGACCATGTCACATGTTTGTCCTAACATTAACGATTCTTCATGTTCATGGCATACGTTTTCTGGCTTACCATCTGTTCTGCACGGAGACAATAAATAATGATCTGAGCTGACTGACCACGTTTCGATTCTTCATGATATACGTTTTCTGGCTTACCATCTGTTCTGCACGGAGACAACTAATGCTCTGAGCTGACTGACCACGCTTAACAGCAGCACCTTGCAGAAACTGTCTGAGCTGGCCACGCCTAACAACAGCTTGTTTCAAAAATTGTGGAGCTGACCACCTGCCGAACGAGAGCTTCCTGCAGCCTTTGGATTTGGTGACCTTGAATGTTAGGCTGAAACATTTTTCTTGTGTTCTCGATCTATCGTTGTGTGATCTCTATCTGTGAGTGTCCACAGCTTTATCGGCGCATCTTCATTCATTGCCAAGTTGGGATCCCTGCAGCTTCCAGAATTTGAGATCCTCGAGACAGGCATGGAGTTGGTAGGTTGGCAATGGTGCTGTAATTATTGTCTCACCTCTTTATTCTAGCTGTCACCTTCTTCACTGAACTAAGTGCTGGCATTGACATGGAACCGGACAAGGGGGTAGAAATAAGTAGACGCTTAGGGAGAGACAGAGCACTAAGATGATTCAGAGAAAATATGAGGCGAATTGGGTGAACAGGAAGAATACGGTCGGGAGGGGTGACGCGGGTGGGCTTGTCCCACCGAACGAATACGCAAATCAATAAGAGACATCTACTTGATCGTTCGATTTATTCTCCTTATCATAATACTAAAGCCGCAAACGTGTAACGTCGAATTTCTCAGCTGTGCAAAAAGTGGGGTTGGAACAGACAAGAACTAAGGGCTCGTTGTATAAATAATATGAATTTCAGTCACTCAGTAGACCGGATCGCGGACAGTTGCTCCGTCAGTCAATAAATCAAACAAAAATTCGTCGACAGTCACGTGTAAATCCATAGGACGGCTAACCAGCCAATCAGTCAGTCACAGTGAGCATTTGGCTGATATTTCAATTCTCACCCCCCAGGCAACTCATTTCGCACTGGTCTGAAACCGCCTGCTTGATGAACCTATTACCATCTTCTTACCTTACCCATCCATCAGTTTTATCTATGATGTTGCATAATTTTTTTTACCCCGAGGCTGATTTCCTACCCCGTGCTGAAGTTTCTGTGCGTGACGCTGTGGGCGCCTGGAAGTGAGCTGGATCACACGTTCACAGAAGACTGTTCAGGGCACGACTCTGGCACTTGTATGAATGAAAGTGTCAGCAGTTTGTATGCAAGTGCTCTTGAACTAGGATGCTGTGTCTGCCATCTCTTGTCTTTCTTTTATTTTTCTGTATATTTTTCACCTTGCTCATCCGTTTTTTCTTTCTTTTAGTTCTGTGCCGGTGCTCTATTTTGTTCACTCCGCTCATCCCATATAATGTCTCCGTCAGCCCATCCTTGACATTGCCCATCTTGTATTATTTCTCTGATTTGAGCTCTTTATTTTAGGAGGTTTCGCTGCCCTTGGCATTTACACCTCACTTTACTTGTTTTATTATTTCTTGTTCTGGCGCGGGGGGGGGGGGGGGGGGGGGAGAGATGATATGGATAAATTTTTAATCTATTAATTTCAATTTTGCCCGGGCAGCGGCCTTTCGGCCTGCTCTTTACGATTTCCAACTGCCAAGGTATCTTTAACGTGCGCAACGTGCACACGGGCCCTCCGAATTTTTTCGTCCTTATCCGAGAAGACTAGGTACTCGATCCTACCCCCCCCCCCCAATAGGGCCAGGGACTTGAAAATATGAGAAAAATCCAATTTCCAAGAACTACTCGATCCTACCCCCCCAATAGGACCAGGGACTTGAAAATATGAGAAAAATCCACTTTCCAACATGCCTGCACTGCCCGGGTATTATTTCTCTGTCTCTCTTCCCATCCCTTTATATTTCTCTCTTCCCACCCCTTTATATTTCTCTCTTCCCATCCCTTTATATTTCTCTCTTCCCATCCCCTTTATATTTCTCTCTTCCCACCCCTTTATATTTCTCTCTTCCCATCCCTTTATATTTCTCTCTTCCCATCCCCTTTATATTTCTCTCTTCCCATCCTTTATATTTCTCTCTTCCCATCCTTTATATTTCTCTCTTCCCATCCTTTATATTTCTCTCTTCCCATCCCTTTATATTTCTCTCTTCCCATCCTTTATATTTCTCTCTTCCCGTCCTTTATATTTCTCTCTTCCCATCCTTTATATTTCTTTCTTCCCACCCCTTTATATTTCTCTCTTCCCATCCTTTATATTTCTCTCTTCCCATCCTTTATATTTCTCTCTTCCCACCCCCTTTATATTTCTCTCTTCCCATCCCCTTTATATTTCTCTCTTCCCACCCCCTTTATATTTCTCTCTTCCCATCCCCTTTATATTTCTCTCTTCCCATCCCCTTTATATTTCTCTCTTCCCATCCCCTTTATATTTCTCTCTTCCCATCCCTTTATATTTCTCTCTTCCCATCCCCTTTATATTTCTCTCTTCCCACCCCTTTATATTTCTCTCTTCCCATCCTTTATATTTCTCTCTTCCCATCCCCTTTATATTTCTCTCTTCCCACCCTTTATATTTCTCTCTTCCCATCCCTTTATATTTCTCTCTTCCCACCCCTTTATATTTCTCTCTTCCCACCCCTTTATATTTCTCTCTTCCCACCCCTTTATATTTCTCTCTTCCCATCCCTTTATATTTCTCTCTTCCCATCCCCTTTTTCACTCTGTCCAAGGTATTTGAAACAGGCCGTGATATTTTCATGACAGAATTGTTGGTGTTTAGGTTTCTAGTTCAGGAGGTTTCACTGCCCTTGGCATTTACACCTCGCTTTTCTTGTTTTGATTGTTGTTAAAAGAAAACATTACGAAAGTGAACTTGTTAATGCATTGGTCAGAAATTGGCAAAAAGAAAAAAGTGGTATATAGCAAAGCCTCGCGTGAGAAATAATACCCACGCGATACAATGAAACGCAAAGAAAAAGGGGGAGCAGAAATTACCGAAACATCACTATTTTATGTGTTCCCTTTTTTCTGTGCGTTTTTTGTATTTTCTGTCTTGTCTTATAACTTACGTTTTATTGTAGCGTTTGGGTATCATTTCTTGCTGGGCACTCGAAGCTTTGCTACTTTTTCTTGTTTGCGAATTTTTGACTTGGCTTGAAGCCTTGCTGCGACCCCACAGTTTTTCTGTGTTTTAAAAAAAAATAATATTTTATTAATTCATTACTATAATTGAAAAGTGCGCGCACGCTCTCTTGACTTCTCCCCCTCAATGTACGCTATTCATGATGGGGGTCAGGTCCACCTCCGAGCATAAGTACTTATCTGAGTTTCCTTCAGGGAAAATCGTGAGGACAAAAATTATATATAAATAGAACGAAAGACTGCAGGAAAGAAAAGAAAGACTCCTGAGATAGAGAAACCTCGGTCATATCGTAATTGAAATGGATAAGTACCGGTAATCAGTCGGACAGGTAGATTTCCTAATGACATGGAGTACGATTTCACCGATTCCATTCCATTTCATCTTATCAACCCCTTGTATCATATTACTATTATTATTTTGAGTTTTTTTTTTATTATTGTTATTATTCTTTTTCTTCTTCTTCGTCTTATTATCATTATTATGAGCGCACCGCTATATTCTCATGTTCCATTCTCTTCTATCGGTCATGACTTATGAACTTTCATGTTTTCAGCTGTGACTGTGAAACCCCGTCTTTGTTCGTGCTTGTCTCTGCCGTCTCTTTTCTTCTCTTATGGTCTCGTGTCCTCCCACCTTTCTCTCTCTTTCTCGTTATCTCCATCTTTCCCTCTCGCTGTCTCTCTCTCTCCGTCTCTCTCTCTCTCTCTCTCGCTTTCTGTCTCTCTCCGTCTCGCGGTCTTTTGTTCTTTCTTTCTCTCAGCCATTCTCTCTCTCTTTCTGTCTTTCTCTCTCTGTCTCACCCACCTCTCTCTCTCTCTCTCTCTCTCTCTCTCTCTCTCTCTCTCTCTCTCTCTCGCTTTCTGATCTGTCTCTCTCCGTCTCGCTGTCCTTTGTTCTTTCTTTCTCCTAGCCATTCTCTCTCTCTTTCTGTCTTTCTCTCTCTGTCTCAGCCACCTCTCTCTCTCTATCTCTCTCTCTCTCTCTCTCTCTCTCTCTCTCTCTCTCTCTCTCTCTCTCTCTCTCTCTCTCTCTCTCTCTCTCTCTCTCTCCTTCAAATGCGCATTACTCCTAAGGAGCGGATGATAACGTTCCCCTGTGGCAGAAAGCCAACGGATGAAAGTAACGAGGAAGGGGAGAAGAGTGGGATAAAAACAGTGAGGGATGAGAGAGAATCAGATAAATCCAACATAAGTGACAGCTCACAAGTACTCCACGTAGCTGGATTAGAGCAGCAGTCGATCATTAGGGAAATGTATAAAAGTTAAAAAAAAAAAAAAAAGAATAACAGCAACTACAGCAAAAAATCCCTCAAAATTCCATCACGATGTGTCAATACTCGCCATGCAAGCGGCCAAATTGGTAGTTAAGTATTTATATTGAATATTGTGGAGCTGAAGTGGTAGATATGAGCCCATTAACTTGACAATGAGGCATTTCCTGTCACAAATGCTGCTCTTTGTCTGATATATCAAATACTTGATGGGGAAAAGCAAGTTTTTGCGTGATAACTGGCGGGAATTGGGAACAGTGAAAAGATAGAAAAGAATGTTGTTACTTGCCCGTACACCCCCCCACCCCCCAATTTTTTTTTGGTCCAGGAAGTACGTATTTTAAAGCCTTTTGTGGTTCCAGAGCGAGAGAGCTTTTCCCGAACCCCCCCCCCCCTTGTGGCTCCAGAGCTAGAGAGCTCCTCCCGAAATCCCCCCCCCCCCCAACCCCAACCGAAACACTCCTGACAACAGCCTTCATTAATTATTTTTTCAGATTTTCTTTTCGTTTTCCTCCTGTTTTTTCGGTTGCGAGGGTGGGGGACAGGGTTAGAGATTCGATAAGATTTATCGTTGAGGACAAGGACGGGATTAGGGATAGGTACACATGTGTGCGCTGCCATAGCGCAAACCGCTCGGGGTACGTGCGGACTAAAACAACAGCCAATAGAAAATGTCACCGTGATACTTTCATGCCGAGCTATGTGTTCGCTTGGCCAAAAATTTTGAATCTTGCAAAATTGATGTAACCCTTTGGGTCCTGGCCTGCTAATCTTTCGTAACTTCTGTACCTAGACTCTCCTGGGGGGGGGGGGGGGATCATGAAATACTAGTGTCAAGTAAATCTGCTCGGAACATCAAATGCAAATTTCATATTCAAAGCAAAATGTCTTTGGTTTCCTGTCATGATAGTGTGCTTTTGTAACAGGTCAAGATATCAAGCATTCTGTTATAGGTTACGGGCATATTCTCTCTAAATATCGGTACTTCGGGGTTTGGAGAAGTGCTGAATATCCTGACATATCAGGGTGATGGAATCGGAGAGTTGAATTGTCAAATGAATGCAATAACATAAATAAATATTTCTCACGAAAAGCTTTTGTTCATGAACTAGAATGCGTTCCTTAGGGGTAAGCCAGACCAAGGCTGGCATAGGCCCCACACTGGTGGCTCACCACCTAACTATTATGCATCACACTATAACACCACAACGGCCGCGATATGGGCAGTGAGTAGTGCTTTAGTGTGATGTATAATAAATTATGAGGTGGCGAGCCACCACTTTGGGGCCTACGCCAACCTTGGTCTGGCTTACCCCCTATGGAAAAGTTTTAGGTACCAGATGTAGTTTATCAAATACATGGAACATTGGGTACCAGAGGCCAAAGGATCAATAGAATCAGGGCCGATACAACTGTAATGAAATTGGGCAATGCTTGGTCTTCAAAATCAATGTTGCCGATAATTGATTCTTTTCGAATACTAAACACTGGCATGGCTCAGGATACACGCGACTTTAGGTTCTTGTTTGTTCCAACTCCACTTTTTTGGCACAACTGAGAAATTCGAAGCTGAACGTTTTGCGGCTTTGGTATTATGATAAGGAGTTGGAATAAATCGGGACTGTGAAACAGCTTGATAAGTGCCAAAGCGCATTTTAAACTTGTGTTAAGCGTGCATTTGTTATAGCGCTGCTGCATACTAAAAGATTTCCAGTTATTTTTTTTTTTTTCCGAAAACGGGGCTAAAAGAAACAAGAACCAAGGTCAGGAAAAGCTATCTGCGCTATGCTGAATCACTGCTATACTCACACTCAGACAAGAATCTGCTGCATGATATTATATCACGGTGTGCAGGAAGCGGAATTCAATATAATTGCGCAAAATTATCGTCACAAAATAAACTCTTGGGAGACACGAATCTGGCGAACTGGCACGTTTCACAGTTTCGATTTTTTTGGCTTATTTTTTTTTTTATTTCTAAAGTTTTTTGTTCATTTCTGGCATTTGAGGTTTTGTCTGCATGGATCTTCTTCACTAACATCATTTTTGGTTTCTATATCGTCACCGCTTCTTTATTTTTCGTCTTCTTAAGTGCTTATATTGCTTTTTGTTTTAAATTTTTCACCTGTACTGATGGTAATAAGTCATTGATGATGGTGGTCGTAATGTTCCGAGGGTTGTTGGAAATGTCAGTAATTCTTTTAGGAATATTATTTTTGTAGTCGTATTGTCGAGATAACTTTGTCTTGTCATTTTTTCTTCATTATAATTTTGATTAGGTGTTTACAATGATAGGAACTGATCAGTGATACATTTGTGTTTTCGTATGGTCAGTGTTTTGTAGGAAAGGCTGTTGGTACTTGTGCGTACGGTCCCCACCCAAGCGTTTTGCGCTAGGCCCGCGCACGTGTACGTATCTATCCTTGGCCCTGTCCTTATCCTCAACCCTGAATGTTATCGAATTCGTAATCCTGCCCCTTAGCCCTTGAAGCCTCTAGCTCTGGGGTCACGAAAGGCTTTAAAATACGTGCCTCTAGCGCAGAAAAAACAACAATAACAAACAAACTTAGGAACCGCACATACTTTAAATAACATTCACATAGAAATGGTAGGAAAATAATCGAGTGGTAGTAACAGTAATAGTAGCAGAATAATCATCATCATCATCAGTTGCTCTGTCTGGAACAGACATTGGCGATCATGGTTCTCCACTCGGATCTGTCATCAGCCAACCCCAAGAAGGACTTGTTGTGACGCTTATTTGTTGTCCATGACTTAAGACTTTCAGTGAAAAACTACGTTCTCCTTCGAGTCTCACTGCTGCGCTTTGATCCCAGTAAAGATTTCGGATAACCCTCAGGTCTTTGACGTCGATGTCTAGTATCAGCAGTATAATAGTAGTAGTAATAAAAATGGTGATATTAGTAGTGGTAACAGCAACAATGGTTATGATAATCTTACTACAATTGAGCTAGAGGGTGAAGGTGCAATCACCTAAAACTTCGTGACTACACCATCTAAAATTAGGAAACTTGGTGTACTGTGTCAATTTTTGACGAAGAGTTACGTGGACACATTCATTTTGAACAAAAAATCAGCCTTTACTCTTATTTGTATTAAAAAGAATTTGAGCCGCAAAAACAGAGACGCATTTTCATTGGATAGAACCGAAAAGTGTGACTGGAAATTTCGTCCTTGAACTCTATTTTCACATTGGTGGTCGAAAATCAACGTAGTCACATCTACGTAAGTTTTATTAGTCATTGCATCGAATCCAAATGCTGCTTTAATGTAGCCTGGATCCAGATAATATACGGTTTGGCTTGGCTTCCTACAAAGATTCTGCAAGATTTATCTTGCGGGGGTCATCTAGTTTTCATAATGATTGTTTTAGTG
Source organism: Onchidella celtica (assembly GCA_963931925.1). Lineage (NCBI taxonomy): Eukaryota > Metazoa > Mollusca > Gastropoda > Systellommatophora > Onchidiidae > Onchidella > Onchidella celtica. The sequence continues at coordinate 8,890,082 of OZ007580.1, read as the reverse complement.
GTAGCAATGATAATGGGAGCAAAGCTAATACACCTGGCGTAGTAAGGTAACATCATTATAGTAATAATAGTCATTGTCACAGAAGTCGCCAACTGCTAGAGTCGACAGGAATCTGTGTGAACTCAGTCGGGCACTCACGATTCCACTCTTGTTTTGGCAGCGCACCGAGATTCGTGACATTGGCAATGTTGACTCCGGCGTGCATCGTGAGCGTGTGCGGTGCGACACCTTTACTCACACCGACCAGCGTTAAAAAGCAATAAACGCGGCACGAACATCACGACTGCGACCGTGTTTTTGTGTGTCTACAACTATCATAATATTGACTGAATGTCGGTGAGAGACATTTTTAAAAAAAAGGCGTGTGGAACGAGTTGTTCATTGGGGGGGGGGGGGCGTTTTTATTCCCCGCTGATAATTTCATTGTCAACATGACTGAACATGTTCTGGTCAATGCTGCTGTTATAAGTATTGTACGCCCTCCAAGGTTTTTTGGGCTAGGGGCGCGTTACTTAAACACAATTATCCCAAACCACGTCCTTGTCCTCAACCTTGAATCGTATCGAATCCCCAACCCTGCCCCCCCCCCCCCCCCCCGAAAGAGGAAACCAAAAAGAAAATCTGAAAGAATAATTAATTAATACTGTTTTTATGAGTATTCTGGGAGGAGCTTTCTAGCTCTGGAGTCACAAAAGGCTTTAAAATACGTGCTAAGGCAAAAAAAAAAAAAAAAAATTTCATGTTTTTTGGTTGAAAGAGCAAGATTGGGGATTAGATAACATTAAATTTAGGGTTGATGATAAGGACGGGGTTTGGGATAGGTTCGTACACGAACGTGCCCCAAGCTCAATATGGTTAAGGGGCGTAGGTACAAATACCAACAGCCTTCTCTGTGTACCCCCTAAAATGTACCCCTCTCCCCGAGAAAAACCAACAACAACACCACCCCACACACTTTTTTTTCTAGTTCTCTCTCCTATTCTTTTCCTTATCATCTGCCACCCCCTCCCCTCCAAACGTTTTACAACCCCCCCCCCCCCGCCTCTCCCCTCCCCATACCCCACTTAACCCCCGGGCTGTGTGCAGATTTGGCTCCAAGAAGACAAGACATCCCTGTGATGTTCTGAAGGAGTCACGGTATGCCCCACTTCTCGACCTCTTCTCCAGTGTTTTGCAACCAGAGGCAAGGAATCAATAGCTAGTCAAAAGTAATGTGTTTTCACTATCAGTAATGATTCTTCGAGGGTGTCATTTTATATGGTCACGTTTGAACTTTCAGGTTTAACCTATACCAGTGGTTCTCAACCTTTTTCAGGCAATTGCCCCTTTAGACTCCAAATTTTCTTTGATCGTCTCTCTCCTCTCCCCCCCCCCCCCAAATGAATACAAGTTTGACAAGAGGCATGCTGATTATTCACTATAAAACAGAAAGCATTCTTTATCAAAGCACTAAAAAAAAATATAGACCTTTTCTGTTCATGAAACCGATCCACATGATTGTTCAGCAAGATAGTGACTGCCATATATTTGCCCCTTAAGTTCTCTTTCATCCATGTTTTCGCCCCCCCCCCCCACTTCCCCATATCGCCCCCCCCCCACTTCCCCATATCGCCCCCCCCACTTCCCCATATCGCCCCCCCCCCACTTCCCCATATCGCCCCCCCCCACTTCCCCATATCGCCCCCCCACTTCCCCATATCGCCCCCCCCCACTTCCCCATATCGCCCCCCCCCACTTCCCCATATCGCCTCCCCCCACTTCCCCATATCGCCCCCCCCCACTTCCCCATATCGCCCACCCCCCACTTCCCCATATCGCCCCCCCCCACTTCCCCATATCGCCCCCCCCCACTTCCCCATATCGCCCCCCCCCACTTCCCCATATCGCCCCCCCCCCACTTCCCCATATCGCCCCCCCCCCACTTCCCCATATCGCCCCCCCCCACTTCCCCATATCGCCCCCCCCCACTTCCCCATATCGCCCCCCCCCACTTCCCCATATCGCCCCCCCCCCACTTCCCCATATCGCCCCCCCCACTTCCCCATATCGCCCCCCCCCCACTTCCCCATATCCCCCCCCCACTTCCCCATATCGCCCCCCCCCCCCACTTCCCCATATCGCCCCCCCCCACACTTCCCCATATCGCCCCCCCCCCACTTCCCCATATCGCCCCCCCCCCCCACTTCCCCATATCGCCCCCCCCCACTTCCCCATATCGCCCCCCCCCACTTCCCCATATCGCCCCCCCCCACTTCCCCATATCGCCCCCCCCCACACTTCCCCATATCGCCCCCCCCCCACTTCCCCATATCGCCCCCCCCCCCACTTCCCCATATCGCCCCCCCCCCCACTTCCCCATATCGCCCCCCCCCCCACTTCCCCATATCGCCCCCCCCCCACTTCCCCATATCGCCCCCCCCCCACTTCCCCATATCGCCCCCATCATCTTTTTTCCGCCCGCTTATCGCCGTTTTCGCCCCCCCACGGCGGGCGGGCGATATGGCCCAGGCTGAGAACCACCAACCTGGACAAATACATCGGAACATTTGTGTAAACAAAATGTCGTGTTATCAAATTACATGAAAAAACATAACACGGACAAGGGCAATGTAGGGTGGCAGCAGGACCTAGGACCGGCGGGGACTGGCCGAATGTGACCAGCCAACGAGTTAGATTGTGACGTCACGACATTTTAGTTTCAGTGAGACCTCGTGCATAAGCCAATACGTTGGACTCGTTAAAACTCAGATCATGACGTCATCAACCAACTGGTTGTCCGATTGAAATTGACCAGTGTGCGTCGGGCTTTAGTACGAATTTGAACTGTGGCCAAAAATGAAATTAAAATGGAGATTAAGTTTGTACCCGAGACACAGAAAAACCAAGACAGGACCATTCAGCTTGAATCAACGATATAAGTGTGTCATATGATTTCACTGTAGGTCAGCAGTTCATTGGCTTGTATACTTGATGGGCCGTATGTTTTCAAAACGATTTCATTTTGGCGTCCGGATAGGAACCTCGACAGGATTGTAATATCCACTGGTTACGTAGCGGAAAAAAAACAGGGGAAGAGGTTCGTAGTCCACCACTGATCTAGGCCATCCATAAATTACGCACACCCGTCATGGGTGGGGTGGGGGGTGGGGGTGGTAAAGGGGACGTTGGGTGAGATATACCTCCGGCCTGTGAAAAATGCACGTGAGGGGGGTGGGGGGGGTGGGGGAGGAATCTCCGTAAGCTTTTTGACTCTGCAATGAAATGGAAAAAAAAAAAATCTGTTTTATTTCTTTCAAGGTAATCCATGCAAAATGCCACTCACGGCTTTGCACTAAGGCCTTGTCATGGACGCTCACACCATTTCAATGGCCGGACGCTCTGTAAAGCGGGGGCTGGGGGAGAAGCTGAAGCCAAGCATATGGAAAGACTACATATCTAAAAATCGAGCGTACACAGTTATTTGGTCGGGTATTTTCCATATTGTTGTATGTGCATATTTGCTTTTCCTCGAAAAGGTGAGGACTGAAAGTTTGAAGATTTGTGTAAAAATTAGGGTTTTGCTCAAAACACTTCAAAATCGAAACTTTCAGAGTTACCCATAAAGACACATAGACATAATGGAATTAGGAGTGAGAGAACCATTTTCATGACAAAACCTGAAAATCGGCAACATGTCGCATACAACAATATGGCAAATACCTCTCGATTTTATGGAGGGCCCTAGATGAGAAACTAAACTATTTTTATATCATAAACTCAGACTGGCCGGAAGTAATACGTAGGTTAGAGCTGGCTACAGATGAATGCCATTTGTAAATCCCTATACCGGATATTGGAAATAGGGAGAAGAACCGCTCAACTGCATTGAATTTTTGTTGTTTATGGCGGGTCACACTGAACTTGCCATGCATCGCTGAACGCACGAGTGATGTTTATCGAAAACACTTTTGGTACCCCTGGAGTCAGGTTTGGCCGTTCTTTGCTGGCACTGCAAACTTAAATTATTTGTTTGCACTCGATATGTCAATGCGGCATCCGGAACACGCCGTGTCGTCGTTCACAAGAAGTGACGGAATTAGCGAGGGCTTCATCACGATTGAAGATACTTGAAGTTGTCGTGGCGATGTTCACAGTCTCGAGCGTGTGAAGATGAGTGGATGGATGGGTACCGATCTGTGACAAATGCCATTAAGTGTCTAATATGTCAGATAAGTCGTGGCTCTCAGTAGGGCTGCGTGCTAGAATATAGATAAAAGAAAAACTTGGTGTCACACGAAGCTGATGATGCCATTTGGCACACTCAAAACGTTCGATATGATCGTCATGTAATATCCAGTTTTTGGGGCATCCATTCACTCACGTACTACTACACAAATTCACTCGTCCTTCTCTTTTCTCTTTCTCCCCTCTCTCTCTCTCTCTGTCTCTCCCTCTCCCCTCTTCTCTCCCTCTTTTTTTTTCTCTCTTCTCCCTCTCTCTGTCTATTCTTCTCTCTCTTCTTCTTCTTCTTGTCTTTTTTCTCTGTTCTTCTCTCTACCTCTCTTCTCCGTCTATTCTTCTCTCTCTTCTTCTTCTTTGTCTCTTTTCTCTGTCTGTTGTTCTCCCTCTCTCTCCTCTTCTCTCGCTCGCCTCTTCTGCCCCTCTCTCTTCCCTCACTTCACCCCTCGGTTATTTAATATGAGAGTGTCGCTTCGTGCCCCCCCTCCCCCGGTCCGCGACGTTTCTAGTGATGTTATTGCAAGATAGAAATACAAACAGTGATATTACTCTACTTACATTAAATGTTATACACATTTTATGAAAGTGAATGAAATCAGCAGCGCATTTTATAGGCAATATCCTGCCTTTGTTCCTAGTGGAAGCGGAGATATTTTGATTTGATATGAAATATTCACAATGGTAAACAGGTAGACCCGGAGATTGATGACAATGAAAACCTGTTTCGTACGGAGGATCAACAGAAAGTATGGTATGTTTCGAGAGGTTTCACTGTTTGTTGATTTGCACTGCGAGGCACGGGAGGCTCCGCGAAACCATTGTTGACATGGAGCGGACAGTAGGTCGCTGAGGTAAACAAGTACTCGTTGCTCAAGTCCACTGGGAGTGAAAAGCTTACAAATTTCTATAAATAGTTCTTTTTTTTTTCTCCAATTCTTGTTATCGCAATGACCTAGTTTCGCAATTCGGCAGAAGTGATTTCTCTCTGTACAATACATACTGTCTGGTATCTAGAATGCAACACCCCACACCTGAGCCGCCAGTCAGTCAGGGGAGAACACCTGGATGTTGGTAGTGCCAGACTGTGCATAGATCTGGAGTTGTCATAATGTTGTGTAAAGGCGTGAACATGCGGAACTTTCTGGTTGACCTAATACTTTCATCATCTCTTTGTCATATCTGTCTAAACATTCAACTGTCAGTGACCCATATAATGTAGGCCTGCCTTTTCAAACTACCAGTATTGATTGCTGGAGTGAATTAAACCAGACCTTTCTGTGGCATTGTTAGCGAATTGGAAGTGTTGAATTGAAATGTTCTTTATCAATCAAAACCGATTATATGAAAATTTTGATAATACACACAGTCGCCGAGGGTTGATTGAATCCAGAGGGAAAATGACTTAGACTCATAGTTCTCCCTTAACCAGAGACATCTTACACAAACTAATGTAAGACATCTCTGCCTTCAACGGAAGCATGTGTAGGCGAAATTTGAAGGTAATGGCTTCCCCAGATTTCTCACGGGCCACCTGCTTGCACCGAGTGAACCGCTTTGACCACCTTGTTTGTGAATCCTTAACGAGCCTCTGATCGAATGACACCAACAACAGAGATACACGCAGTAAAAAAAATCAGCCACCGTCAGAAAGAAAAATACAACGAACAACATTGAAAGTTCGTTGACCTCATTATGGCATGTTGGCGGAATTTGGGAGGACTAGGGACGTATTTCCACATCAACCGACGTGTAATTAAGTCGCTTTATGACTGCTCATCTTCCCAGTGTGGCTTTTGGTTCTGTGAAGTACGTGGACTATTCATAACCTAATACAGCTTAATATGGTTTGACGTGAGCAGGTAGAAGTCAGCCGTCGGTCAGCGCCGAGCTCAAGCCCAGCTTTCTGGACGGATGAAGCCGGTGCTGGCCCTGATTAAAACATCGAGTGTTTATCACGTTCTTGTTTAGCTTGGTGAAGACGGACAAAAAAAAAAAAAAAACGCAGGCCATAACCTTTCCAGACAAACAAAAGACACATTGTTTTTCCCGGCTGGCCAGGTCGAACAATCCAGGTCTTTAGCCCCGACTTTGATGAAAAACATAAAAGAAAACGAAAAGCGGCTGATTGTTTTTCTCCTTTGTTTACCATTGATGTCATGAGATGGAGGGAGAAAGAGTCAGGGAGGGGTTGAAAAGTATCTGGTTGGAACTGACGGTGGTTGCCAGTATTCTGTCTGACAGACAGCTATTTATGTCATCATCTGGTTTTAATCTTGAGAAAGATAAGCATCAACCATCATATCATTCTGTTCGGGTAGGAACTATTCTCCTGATAATCACCAGCTTCTTGAGATATTTACTAGTCAAAACCCATCTTCTTTCTAATAAAACTCGTATAGCCCAGCAGTGGTAAATATTCAGTATAGTATTCAGTAGAGTAAAAGGGGCGGCATTCGTTCTGACGACTGGAATTTTCTCTCTGACGGTCTGCCAGGAGAGAATAAAGAAGAATAAACTGGGCTTGTTTTGTTCTCCTGTCATGTGTATTGTTTCCCTGGGATCTGGTTTCAAGGATTCCATCGATGGCTTTTTGAGCCGTACAGAAAGTAATGGTCTTGTTGAAGATGGACCAGCTCAAACTACCTTTTTTTTTTATGTGTGACCAAGCTCAGCGCTGATCACAAAAGGTCCTCATTAAACTAGAAAATTACTGGTACACCTCAGCGTGGGCACCGCCTTTTTGGAAACAGGCGGGTTCCCATTTTACGCATTCTTGGCCAACATTGGACAACATTTCAGGAGTAACAGAAGCACACGCATTCCTGATCTGTTCTTCTTGTGTGGGGAGGTCTGGTGGCTTGGTGGCGTACACTTTGCTCTTAATGTAGCCCCACAAACAGAAATGGCATTGTGTGAGAGCTTCGTCCCTGAACCACATGTGCTCCAGGATCGATGGGTGTTTTTTGTAGTAATGCAGCAGTGTCTCACACATCCCCAACCAGCAATCGCAATCTCGCGGTTCCAGCTTCTGAACCACCTGGATCTTGTATGGATACTGCATGAGATCACATCCGAAAAATTCGTTGGATAGATGTGGCACTGACAGTCAGCTCCGCAACTGCTCACCGAATGGACTTTTCCTTGGCTCTGGACAAACACGCCACTGACAATTTCGACATTCTCCTCATTCCGCCCAAAGATACTGGAAACGACAAGAGGAGACAATCCCTTCTTCGCACCTCTAGAAAAATCGTGCACACGGTTTGCGCACTGATCGGGGGGGGGGGGGGGAGGGTGGGTGCAATGTCGCATAGGAGGAAAAGAATGCTTGATATAATGATAAATTAATGGTGCTGATTTGTTACAGGGCTACTACGTCTAAAAAAAGAAAAAATAGCCAGTTTTCTCACAGCGATTGAAGTTAAAAGTACAAAATAAGTGACGTCAATCAAGGCCTACAGCGGCAACTGAACAGTGAAAAAAATTCAGTGTTTTCCCTTTTGGCTTGTAAAATACCCACCGGCATTGTTCATGACTTCCGCGCATTCGCCTCTAGGTGACGGTGCGAAATCTGTGCACGCCAACAGCGCTGGCTGTCTCATCTTATTGTTTCTAGTATCCTTCCTCCGCCCAGGTTAAGGTCTTCCTGACTGGTATTTGGCCTTTACGAATCCTGTTTCCATGAACTTCCGGTCGGTGACGACGATGATGATCCTACCCGGTGCATAATGCTATCCGTAGACTGCCCGCAATCGTCGTTGCACTTCGACCACAAATTGAAAAACGCATGCCAAGCAGCGAGTTTACATCTCTGCCCTAGAGTCACCAGTGCAGCAGAAGAAAACAGCGCAAAACTTCAAATGCAAACTACTGCGTAAGAGTTTACTACAATATGAACGTCATTAGTCGATAATCAGCTCCCTCCGCCGATCAGCGCCCAAACTGTCTGCACGACTTTTTTTGTTAGAAGGTGCGAAGAAGGGAGTGTCTCATCTTATCGTATCGTTTCTAGTGTCTTTGGTGTTATCGCGGCGGCACCCCTGCTGAATCCTGGGGAGGAGAAATCGGGATGGTAGGGCGAGGCCATGTCTTTGAGACCAGTGTCGTCAAAGTCAGGAAAGTACATAAAAAAAGGAGGTGGGGTGGGGGGGGGGGTGAGAGGTGGAGCGGAGACAGAGAGATATGAAAAAGAAAAAGAAGTAAACTGGAGAGACTGATACGCTTCCATTTCCAAAAACCAATTCATTTTTCCCAATTAGCCTAATCCTCAGTCTCCTGCCAGACTAGTGACAATACCATCCGTCCCCTCTCCCCCCCCCCCCCTTTCTCACTATCCCCATCGGTCCGAAGATTTCCTCTCGGCTTGTCCTCATGGCGACTAATTAATCAGGTCTGCCCTCCCTGTACTCCCGATTGTGGTCCTGTTGAATAAATGTCATTTGCTGACACCGACATAATTTACACTGATCTTTTCATTAATTGACTGGTGGCAGTTCTGGGCGAGGGTACCAAATGATAATATCAGTAAGAAGCATAACAACGGCAACAAAGCGTAAGAAACAATAGACGAGAGAGATAATAAATTTAGTATTGGAATTTCGTGCCAGCGCGAAGCTCACCGAAAAATGTAGTTATTAAGTAAGTATAATTAATGATACTGGTAACATGTAATCCAGTACAACCTGTTCCATGAACTGGTACGCTAGCACGGTATCAGTGGGCGTGCACCTGTCGGTGCAAACGGCCAGGGCGGAGGAGGTTTCATCTAACCCAACGGCCACATGCTAGGGCACAATGTGACCCTCAGTATTTGAGTCCTTCATATTGGCCCCCGGTAGCGGTGTGGTCATAGGCTTGTTTGCCTAAATCACAGACGAAGAATTGAGCAAACTTCCCGGACGCAGCTTCGAAGCTGGCGGCAGCAGGCCAGTGGTTGATTGATAGGGCAGATGGCAATATACCGTCACTCTGGCCTGGATATCGTGACTCAGAGCATCCACCAGTATTGGTGTTCTTTGGTTTGAGTCTTTCACCCTAGTCAGTTGGGACTGCGAGGCTGTGGAGTAGCCTACAGGCAGCCGGTCAGGCAATATGACTGTCCCTCTGGCATCCTCCTGCACCTGGATACATTTCCAGTCGTCTTGACCCTGTCTTGCCACTTGGATAAGTTGTGTCCAGGCGAGAGAGTGAGTCTGATGTTTGCGCAGCTCTTTTTCACTAAAAACAAACTCTTTGCGCCAGTCTTAACACTCACCTCGTCTTCTTTCATCTTTGCGTTCGTCTTCTTTCCTCTCAAAATTCCAACGGCGATGGGCGAGTGCGGTGGCAGCAGGTTTGGATAGACTGGAAGCTGTTAGCACAGACCTACACGTTGGTGGCTGTGGGCTATGGTCGCTTCATCGTCGATTGAAGTGGAGGCGTGGGGAGGCAGCACCCACAGTAGCTGAGCAGCCTTATTTAAGGATAGCACTGCTCACCTCAACTGAGGAAGGGGCTAGAAAAGGTGCCCTAAAGAAAGCCCACTTCACATCACCCTGACTGGTATACCGCGACCAGTGGGGATCCCTTTTTGCGGTCGAAACAAAAAGAAATTCAGCTTACTCAGGCTAGGAGCCTGGAATATACGCACACTACAGGAAAACTCAAACAACCCGGAAAGACGCACTGCACTTATTGCCATTCAGCTCAGCAGGTACAACCTGGACATAGTGGCACTCAGTGAGACCAGACTCCCTGATAGTGGCCAACTCAAAGAGCTCAGTGGTGGATACACCTTCTTCTGGAAAGGCAAGGGTGCAGGCATGGTGTTGGGTTTGCAATTAAAAATGACCTTGTCAGAAACTTGCAGTCCATGCCAATTGAAATAAATGACAGGCTAATGACACTCAGGATCCCAGTTGGGAAAAGCCAGTCAGCCACCCTCATTAGCGCATATGCGCCCACCATGACAAACCCAGATGAAGCCAAAGACAAGTTCTATTCTGATCTAGAATCTGTCATATGCTCTGTCCCGGCAGCTGATAAGCTGATTCTCTTGGGGGATTTCAATGCTAGGGTTGGCTCAGAAATCTCAGCGTGGCCAAATGTTTTTGGCCCTCATGGAGTTGGTTCATGCAATAACAATGGGTTGCGCTTACTTACTTTGTGCGCTGAATTTGGCCTGTTCATTACCAACACAAATTTTAGTCTCCCCGTGAGAAACAGAACGTCATGGATGCATCCCCACTCAAAGCATTGGCATCTCATAGACTATGTCATTGTGAGGAAGACTGACAGAAAGGATGTCCTTGTAACAAAGGCTATGTGTGGTGCCGAGTGTGGAACTGACCACAGACTCATTGTTTGCAAGCTCAGACTAACATTGAGGCGCAATAGACGCCCTCAAGGGAAAGCGCCACCTAAACGCCTAAATGTTTCAAAACTCTGCTCAGCTGAGAAACAGAGCGAGCTCTCCTCAGAACTCTCCTCAAAATTGGATTGCGTGACTTTTGACCCTGAGAACATTGAACAGAGCTGGACTGACCTAAATACGACTGTACACTCTTGCGCCAGCAGCACAGTTGGTTTTCCTGTCCGCAAGCACCAGGACTGGTTCAATGATAATGATAATGAAATCAAAGTGCTCATCAAAGAAAAAAATAGTCTCATCCCAGCTCACTGCAGTGACCCCTCTTCCACAGCAAAAGCTGATGCACTGCGTGCATGTAAGGGTGTACTCCAGAAGAAGCTGAGGAAAATGAAAAATGACTGGCTTGAAGAGCGAGTAAGAGAAACTCAGAAATATGCCGACACAAACAACACTAGAAAGTTCTTTGAGAGCCTCCGAGCTGTGTTTGGACCATCCCGCTCTGGCACTACGCCACTTCTTGCGTCAGATGGTTCAACACGCATTGTTGAATTGAATGCCATAATTCAGCGTTGGGCAGAACATTTCGGAGGTGTGCTAAATCGGCCATCAAATATAAATACTGAGTCCATTGACCGCCTCCCTCAGACTCCTATTAATGCAGCTCTTGCCAAGCCATTCACAGCAAATGAGACCCGGACTGCCACAAATCAGATGTCCTTTAACAAATCACCAGGCGTGGATTCAATTCCTGCTGAGGTGTATGCCTTCGGTGGAGAAAAGCTTATTGAAAGGCTGACCGAGTTGTTCAATCATATGTTGAAAGCAGGGAAGCTGTCACAGGACTTCAAAGATGCTTCAATCATCCATCTGTACAAAAACAAAGGGGACAGCCAAGTCTGTGACAACCATCGGGGAATCTCTCTACTTTCAATTGCTGGCAAAATATTGGCAAGAATGCTTCTGAATCGCCTTCTTGATCACCTCTCGTCAAATGACTTGCTTCCCGAGAGCCAATGTGGCTTTCGTAAAGAGAGGGGAACGGCGGATATGATCTTTGCTGCCAGACAGATTCAGGAAAAATGCATGGAACAAAATAAAGCGCTGTACATCACATTTGTTGACCTCACAAAAGCATTTGATACAGTGTGTCGTGAAGGCCTCTGGAAAATCTTGGCGAAGTTTGGGTGTCCACCCGAATTCATCACAATAGTGCGCCAGTTTCATGATGGCATGCAAGCTGCAGTCAAAAGTAACGGCAGTGTTTCAGAGCCCTTTGCTGTCACAAATGGGGTAAAACAGGGTTGTGTCTTAGCCCCAACTCTGTTCAGCATCATGTTCTCTGCAATGCTACAAGAAGCCTTTAGCTCTCCTCCTCAAGGGGTAAGCATCAAGTACCGAACTGATGGCAGTCTATTCAACCTCAGGAGACTTCAGGCAAAAACCAAAACCAAAAGTACTCAAGTCTGTGACCTACTATTTGCTGATGATTGTGCACTTCTGGTACACGATGAGGATAGCATGCAAAACTGTGTTGATAAGTTCTCTAGTGCCTGTGACAACTTTGGCCTCACAATAAGCACAAAGAAGACGGAAGTGCTCCATCAGCCTACTCCAGACGACAAGTATCCTGTGACCCCAAATATCAAAGTCCATGACAGTCTTCTGAAGGTGTCGGAGAACTTCACCTATCTTGGCAGTACACTGTCTTCCACGGCTCGTGTTGATACTGAAATTCCCTCAAGAATCAGCAAAGCCAGCTCTGCATTTGGCAGGCTTCGAAAGAGAGTGTGGGATGTCGCCGGCATTCGCACAGACACTAAGCTGAAAGTGTACAATGCTGTGGTCCTTCCCACCCTACTCTATGGGGCTGAAACCTGGACAGTGTACCAATCGCATGCCAGAAAACTAAATCACTTTCATCTGGCCTGCCTTAGAAAGATCCTAAGGATCAAATGGCAGGATAAAATTCCAGACACTGAGGTCCTCAATCGTGCCAAGGAATTGAGCATCTTCTGCCACCTGAAAAAAATTCAGCTACGTTGGGCAGGACATGTTGTCAGAATGCCCGACTCCAGACTCCCTAAGCAAATCTTCTTCTCTGAGCTCTCCAATGGAACGAGGAATGTTGGGGCCCCAAAGAGACGTTACAAAGACACTCTCAAGCAATCACTGAAGGCCTTTGCCGTTGATGTGAGTGAGTGGGAAAAGCTCTCGCTTGATCGAGCAAATTGGAGGGCGGCCCTTACCAGAGGCAGCAAAGCATGGGAAGCTGACAGAGTCCAGCAGGCTATCAAAAAAAGAGAACGGCGCAAGAAAAGGCCCAGTGGTACTGAACCAACGGAGCACTCTTGTCACTTATGTGGAAGGATCTTCAGGGCAAAAATAGGACTTATCAGTCACATGAGAAGCCATAAGTCATGAGAGAACAGTCTTTCCATTTTGTCCTCTGTGTCCTTTAGTTCTCTTTATTGTCCATGTGTTGAAATTCTCAACAATTTCTGTTCTTTATTCCTCTGGTGTTGTTAAGGTCATCATCATACCTGATGGACGAACTATTATTATTATTATTATAATTAATGATATCCTCCACTTTAATCAGATTACCGAGTTACTCCTCAACGTCTGCGGCGAGGTCACCCATGTTCTGAATGGACAGCAGTGGTTCCCGAAGTTTTAAGCACATGTACATGAAACATGGCAGACAACATCACGAGCATGAAAAGGGTAGATACAGTTGGAAAAGAAGCAGGTCTCAAGCTAAACACGAAGAAAGCCAACGTGATGCACATCAGACTCCCACAGATGACAGATGACATGAAACCATAGAAAAATGGTTAAAATGGAAGTTAGTACCTTATGCAATGGCAGCACCTGTTTTTCTGCCAAGAAACCGTTTTTTTCTGTTTTCACACCAGCAGGAGACACGTTAGTCTGGAGGCAAAATGTTCGCCTCTCATGCCGAAAGTACCGGGTTCGATTCCCGGTCGGTGTAGGCATATGGGAATTTGAAGATTTTTCTCATATTTTCCTGTCCCTGATCCTATGGTAGGTAGGATCGAGCACCCAGTCTTCTCGGATAAGGACGAACAGCGCGGGCGGCCCGTGTGCACGTTGCACACGTTGAAGATACCTTCGCAGTTGGAAATCGAGAAGAGCAGGCCTAACAAGGCCGCTGCCCGGTCAAAATTAAGGAAAAGACACACAAAAAACTAACTAATCTCTCCCCCCCCCTCCCACACAAACAAAAAGACAAACGCCGAAATGCAGCACTGTGGCGACGACGTGCATGCTCCAGTTGTAACTGGGCTACAATGACACTAAGGCAAATTTCCCAGTATACAAAATACGAAAATACAAAATGTGATGACAACTGACATCGGAATCTGAGAATCTGTGTCATTGTCGACTCATCTTACGAATACCAGGTGTGAAGAGCTTGTAACCACCGGCAGATCACGTATCCCTGCCCTGTCGGTCATGCTCAGAGTGCGGCCGGCTAAATCCTCTATAGGCACAGAACTTTGTGGGAGATTTTATTGTGCCTCATTTGTGACGGCGGTACAGTGATCTCATCCCCACAGTCGAACTTTTAACTCTTTGGTGCCCAGACGAACATTGACAATTTCAGAATTTCTGAACTAATGTACTGCACTGAATTTAAATACTCAGACTATTGCAAAAAAGATGAATATGTAACTGGTAAAATTATTTGTCAATAAAATGGGAAGAGTAAAATGTCAAAGATAGAGCATTTTTGTTCCAAGTGACCTATTTCAAATATGGCACAGTGGGTGCTAGGGGATTAATGTTGTTGCCAGTGGTTCTTTGCCCGCGGGAAAGTGTTCCCTGGCAGGAAATTTGGGTATTTCAGGATGGAAATAATTCGATCTACATCGTTAAATCATGCAAGCTACATGAATTATGAAACTTTAGAGTTGGCGTTTATATTTCTTGCATCGGATTTTTCATAATAATTTCTATAGACACTCAACTCAATCTATGTTGTACGATTTTATGAATCCGACTTGCACTGTCTGTTTAGGTCTTTATTTTAGGAGATTCGCTGCCCTTGGCATCCACACCGAGCACACCTCGCTTTTTTTTTTTCTGTGTGTTTTTGAGGTAGAGATTATAGTTGTTTTTTTTAGAATTTTGCCCGGGCAGCGGCCTTGTTTGGCCTGCTGTTCTCAACTTTTAGCTGCCAAGGTATTTCTAACGCGCACACGGGCCCTTCGAGTTTTTCGTCCTTATCCGAGAAGACTAGGTGCGCGATCCTAATTACTATAGGATCAGGGACAGGATTTCTTCCCCCAGTCTTGCCCTGTCAGCGTTGCGAGGTGATTTAGTGCGGAACGTAATCAAGTCCATGTATAAACTTGTTCTGTCAGACGTCTGAGAGTTTCATGAAATGATTTTTGAGGGCATCAATCCCGGAGACATGAGTGTAGGGGGAACTAGGTTTTCACGTTTAAGAAGCACTGTTGTAGTATAGGGAAAAGGATATACAGTGATAGTTTGCATGGGGATTTAGGCTTACTAGCCGACCCGCGGAAGATAAATCTTGCAGTTTCTTTGTAGGAAGCCCAACTGTATATCTAGATCTCTGTCTTTGCGGCTCAAAAAAGTTTAGTATAAATAATAGTAAAGACTGGTTATTGTTCGAAATGAAAGTGTCCACGTAATTCTTCATCAAAAATTGATGCAGTACGCTAAGTTTCATAATTTCCGAAGGCGTAGTCGCGAAGTTTTAGCTGCTTACAGGTCCACCTTCTAGCTCAATTATAGTTAGATATAAATCCTATATCGTCGGCCGGCTATTGACACCTTCCTAAAACTAAAATTTGAGGTTAGATTTAACGAGGTTCCAACTGTCGACCGTCGCCATGTTTGTGAGACTTGAGTGACCCAGCTCAAAACATCTGGTCAATTTTAACATAATATTTGACGTAAAAATATTTACTAGGTGAAAGAATTAATGTCCAAAATTCCTGTCGTCATCTGACCAACCTTTGATTTGTTGGTATTATTTAATTACCAAAGCAGTAGTATACGTCATGAATTTTACCTTTCTGGTATTACAGTTTAGTGCTGCTTTGCAGATGAAGATTTAGTACAATCACGGGGACACGTTGTTCACTGCAGTTAGTAAAGTAAAAACAAAATTGGCAAAAAGAAAACGTTGTATGTAGCAATGTGTCGGATAAGAAATAATATCCAAACGATATGATGAAACGCAAAGAAAAAAGAGGAACAAGAACATCTCAGTATTTCGGTGATGAGCCTTGATCAAGAAAAGCCACAACAACAGAAAAATAAAATGGAAACTTGAATAGATACGTTAACAATCAAACAATCAACAAATGAAGAATGTGTACTAGATATACAATACTAAATCAATACGGTGTGGTTTTTCATAATACTACAGTTAATACTGTATCTTGTGGCATTTTGTTGACCCTGAGGTCTCTGATCAGTGCTTCTCAAAATGTGGGGGTGAGACCACACTGGTGGGTCACAAGGCTGTCGACAGTGAGTTGCGGGCTTTCGCTGTTTTATTAGGCTGTTGTTATAGTTACGGACGCACCTGAAGCGTTTTGCACTAGGGGCGCGTACGTGTACGTACCTATCCCTAACGCCGTCACTATCTTCAAACCTAAATCATGTCGGACGCACCTGAAGCGTTTTGCACTAGGGGCGCGTACGTGTACGTACCTATCCCTAACACCGTCACTATCTTCAAACCTAAATCATGTCGAATCCTTCGCCCTACCAAAAAATAGGAGGAAAACAAAAAGAAAATCTGAAAGAATAATTAATTAAGCTGTTGTTAGGAGTATTCCGGGAGGAGTTCTCTAGCCCTGGGGACAAGGTGGTCTAGAGGCAAGGTGCTCGCCTCTCATGCCAAGGGTCCCGGGTTCTAAACCCGGGCAGGGCAGGCATGTTGGAAATTGGATTTTTCTCGTGTTTTCAAGTCCCTGGTCCTATTGGGGGGTAGGATCGAGTAGTTCTTGGAAATTGGATTTTTCTCATATTTTCAAGTCCCTGGTCCTATTGGGGGGTAGGATCGAGTACCTAGTCTTCTCGGATAAGGACGAAAAAATTCGGAGGGCCCGTGTGCACGTTGCGCACGTTAAAGATACCTTGGCAGTTGGAAATCGTAAAGAGCAGGCCGAAAGGCCGCTGCCCGGGCAAAATTGAAATTAATAGATTAAAATTTATCCATATCATCTCTCTCCCCCCCGCCAGAACAAGAAATAATAAAACAAGTAAAGTGAGGTGTAAATGCCAAGGGCAGCGAACCTCCTAAAATAAGGACCTCAAAATGAAAAAGTTCTCTAGCCCTGGAGTCACGAAAGGCTTTAAAATGCGTAACCCAACCAAAAAAAAACCAAACAAACAGACTTGGGGGACATACGTACTTGTAACCACATTCACTGTATACGTTTGTGATGCTTAAATGTGTTTATTTTTCATGTACTAACTTTTTAAAAACGTCATTAGACGTACAAGCAAAGTACCCTTTCTACGAACGGAGAGAAAATAAAAGTACATCTGTAGAGAGGTACCCGACCTTACTCGTGATAAACTTGATTTATGCATACGTAGATAGGCAAGCTAACTTATGTCTATGTACCAATTATCGTATTTTTTCGATGGGTGGTTAGGGAATGTTTCCGAACTCATTTATAGGCCGAGCTCCAGTATCTTATTATAAAAAAAAATAGTGGCGGGAGTAATTCAAGAACAGATTTGATTCATAAATGTTTCCACTGAGTAAATTTTTGTGAGAGAGCAGTGAGTAATTTTTACAAACGTAATTATTGTGCGAGCCAGCATAACTTGGTCTCGTAAACAGTTTGTTTTGAACAGTTTTTTTTCCTAATAGATAGACAGAAGGTGTGGGGAAGGATAGACGGACAGCGTAGGTGTGCATGACTGAGCACTTTTTATATCTCGTGTTTTGAACTAGGTTTAGTAGAGAGGGAAGGGGTGAGTAGGAATTAAATGTTATTGAGACGTCTGTTGACGTACAGAAAATCCGTGATCCAGAGTAAAAGCTCGGGGTTTTGAACATGTTAAGAATTTATTGCTATAAAATTACATTTTATTGTCTTGAGTGATTCGACCTTTGATGTCGACCCAAGGTCGTTGCGTAGGGCTGTTACTTAAAATAACTCGGTTCGGCAGCTGAGCTAGAGGTGGTTGCACCAATCAAATGTATGAATCTGGACGGAAGGTCGAGACATAGCTTTAGTATTTAAACCCGTGCAGAGCTTAGATAGAGGCCACATGTAGACAATCCATTTACGAGGTGGACGGCGATAGTCCTCAGCCAGATGAGAGACATAAGAGACGCAGTTGAGCAGTCCATATTGTGAGGAGCATGATTTTAAAGCTCCAGAGCCTAAGCTACTTGGTTTGATATGAACCCACAGCGTTTACATCCAGCGCTCTCACTCCCAGTGAGGGCCTAATGGTGAGAGTTCATACTAATTTGTAATGATGAAAATGAACCGTTCTACTTACTTTTGAAGACAGTTTCAGAGCTACCGCCAGACAACGCATGGTTGTACAAGCATTCTCCATGGCGTGTCTAGAGGAAATGTCCATATCATAACATGTCTCATTGAATTAATAGAATTTAAACTGTTATATCCGTCGCCACGTGCGCGGATTCTATTTGGCATATAACTCATATGACCTGCAAGTAGTTAGAGTGAATAAGTTAGTCTTTATAGAAAGCTGTAGTTTCATTAGTTAGATTCAGTTGCCTTTGAATTGATATTTATATTTATAATTATATTTGATACATTAATTCCTGTAATTAAACTGCCCTACAGTTCTGCTAAAAATCAAAGCAATTGATTT
Organism: Onchidella celtica; assembly: GCA_963931925.1. Classification (NCBI taxonomy): domain Eukaryota; kingdom Metazoa; phylum Mollusca; class Gastropoda; order Systellommatophora; family Onchidiidae; genus Onchidella; species Onchidella celtica. The sequence continues at coordinate 8,871,646 of OZ007580.1, read as the reverse complement.
ATTTAGTTTTTAGAGTGCAAGTATTTTTTTGTGTGTTCGTCGATTGTGGGAGCGGACCTCGAAAGAGTGTCAGTCGAATTATCCCCATCTAACCCACATCGCGACAGTGGTGCAATTTCGCCTCTTTTTTTGCTCGACTCTACAACCTAAATGACAGTTTCGAAAACTGTAAAATTAATTTTCTGAAGTGTCAGTTAATCCAGCCCAATCGCTTTTGTATCGACCGATTGTGTTGATTCAAGTTTCAGGTAATTTTAAATAAAAAGTTGTAAAAATATAAAATACAATAATCTTTGTTTTGGCTCCCAGTAGTAAACCCACCGCACCGGAAACGACGTATTGATATGCGTTCAATTCTGTGCGCGCAATTTCCCTACCAGAAATGAGTGCGTAGTGCTCTGGTGCGCATGAAATTTGTAGTAAGACTAAAATATGAGAAGCTTTGTACACCAAAAAGAGGGAGAGAGAGAGATGGAAGGGTAAGTTCACAGGTTAATCCCGGATAATGCCGGGAACTTCATCTAGTAATGTTATAAAAACCACAGTGGGGGTGTCGCATGAAGGCTTAAACTAAAGTCAAAAATTGGCAAAAAGAAAAAGTTGTATGCGGCAAGGCCCTCGTGTAAGAAATAATACCCAAACTTTACAATGAAACGCAAAGGAAAAGTTAAGACATCGAAAAAAGTACTTCACGGAACTGCCGATTTTTTATTTTTTTTTTTATCTTCCCTTTCTCTTTCCGTTTATTGTTCATATGGCCGTGTGCATACTACACGTAGCCACGAAAAATGAGCTTCTTTCGCTTCTGGTAGTTCCCTATTCTGTGGTCCACATGCCAGCGCTTTTGGGTGGGTCAAGAAGAAAAAAAAGTTTGAGGATCAGTGGAGTATATTAAACATTCATCTGCCTGTCATGAAAGCATTATCAAAATAGAAACCGAGTATGGAAGCCCAAGGCAGATCAATGAAAGTTATTCTGCTGAATGTCTCTGCTAAAGCTCAGCTAGACTAATGGATGGTTGATGAAAGTACTATCCTATTGTTGAATGGGATCGAAGTTCTCCCATGCTAATGGAGCTGTATCATGGCCTGGCGATTGATGAAAGGTAAAATGTAATCACATGGATTCTCTGCTCGTATGTGGATTGTACGGGCATAAATGATGATAAATAATCTTGCTTTATTTCCCCGGGTCGTATGTGGCCATTCACTGTACTTAGTAGTCGCTCTTCCACCCTTCTGTATGTGTGTCTCTCTCTGTATTTCTCTCTGTCTTTCTCTCTGTCTCTCTCTCCCCCCCCCTCTCTCTGTCTCTCTCCCCCCCTCTCTCTGTCTCTCTCCCCCCCTCTCTCTGTCTCTCTCCCCCCTCTCTCTCTGTCTCGCTGTCTCCCTCCGCCCTCCATCCCCCTCTCTCTCTCTGTCTCTCTCTCTGTTTCTTTCTCTCTCTCTGTCTCTCTCTCCCTCTCTCTCTCTCTATGTCTCTCTCTCCCACTCTCTCTCTCTGTGTCTCTCTCTCCCTCTCTCTCTCTCTGTCTCTCTCCCTCTCTCTCTCTCTTCGTCTCTCTCTCTCTGTCTCTCTCTCCCTCCCTCCCTCTCTCTGTCTCGCTGTGTCCCTCCGCCGCTCTCTCCTTCTCCCTCCCTCCATCCCTCTCTCTCTCCACCCCTTTCTCCCTCGCTTTCTCTCTCTCCATTCCCCTTTGTCCCCCTCTGTCCCTCCCTCTCTCTGTCTCCCTGTCTCTCACCCTTTTAGTCGCCCTCTCTCGATCTCTCTCTCCCCTTCCTCCCCTCCTCTCTGTCTCTCTCTCTCTCCCCTCCCCGCATCACCTGTCATGTTGGTATTCCTTCATTGAGACCTGTTGACCTGACATGGAAACATCGTCCTAATTACCATCCAGTCTGTAATTATTATCATTATTTTAGCTCTGTTCAGATTTCGCAATGGCAGGAAATGTGTGCTGGCCGGATACTGTATGAACAACAGCGAGATTGGTTCACATGGCGTTGAAGTTGTGAAATGTCTGGTGAGGCCTTGGAGTAATGGAAAAGCAGCTGTTAAGACTTCAGTGGACGGGTGGTGCTGTGGCCTGGTGGGTAGAATGGAGTATATGCCCCGGATGTGAGAAATCTCGGGTTGAAATCCCAAGTCTGGCGGATGCCAGCCTAATAACTTTCTTGTGGGGCAGTCTGGCGAGGGCCCATGTCTAGTCTTGGATTTTGCCTGTTAGGTCTAGAAAGGAATACAAAATACTAATGAACTAAATGCATAGAATACATGTATATGTACATGAAAAAGAAATCGACAGCTTACATTCAATTTCAGCTAATGAAAGTGTATGGAGGTTAAAGACAAAAGTGATGGGTATTGGCCACTATCATTATTATGGTGTCCCTTGACATTGTCCTTCCGTCCCCAATTGCGCACCCCTCCCCCCTCCCCCATGCCTGGCATTGCTTACTCACTCACTCAGACTGACCGGTAAAAAGCACAGGTCACGCAATGTTCAAACCACGAACAGACTGGCTCACGGTGAATCTGTGACATCTCACGTGCAACCATGTGAACTTAGAACCCCCTGCCAGCTCTTCGCTGTTTCTTCTTGTGACGTGTTACGGTTTCACACCGAGCGTACGGTGAAAGATGATCGGATTTTTGCGCGGAGAGGCAGCGGCGGCTTCGGGATTATTCCGGCAACATCCGAACCGTGTTACTGAAAAACACCGTATGAGCCGATCTAGATCTATGTCAGATTCACTTTTTATCATGGTACAGAATAGGGGTGGCCAAACGGCGGCTCGCGAGTCCCTCATGCGGCCTTCAATATGCGGCTCGTGGAAATAATGTTGGCTGGGCTCTTTTTTTTTCACCACACTTCATATTATTTATATAGGTAAATAAGAAAACTAAAAATCAAGCTTTATTTATTATCTACTGAGTATAAACCGAGACCCAACTGGTTTCAAACGTTGGTTTAATATTCGTGGTTAGTAAAATTATATCAGAATGTTAATCCTCAATTCAGTGCTAGATCTGAGTGAGGCATTGTTCTTTACCGCAAAGGGAATAACACTATTTATATAATTTTTTGTAACAAAATGTACATGTAGCAATAAAAACGTGTGGGTCAATTGTCTTCATAACGTGTGACTCTCGAACAGCTGAAGTTCATTGTATGTGGCCATTACATTTAAAAACAAGTCTGGCCACACTTGGTATAGAATAACATGTGCTCCATCTGACTGGGTTATAATTTTGTGCGATTAGTACAGGACTGTCAGAGTTCGGCAGGTCCGCGAAAACGCGGGATTGAGGAAGGTCCTGTCGTCCGCGTTGAAATATCAGTTTCTGCAGTATCCAGAGTTCGGCTGATCCGCAGAAATACGGACTTGAGGAAGGTCCGGCCACCGGCGTTGAAATATCAGTCTCTTCATTAACCATCTACAGCCAAGTACACCGTATCTTGAACAGAACTGTAACCAGTGGATGGATTTTGAAATAATTATCTTCATCTTCATCTACAAAACAGAAAGAATTGTCAAGTCAAACAGGTTTGTTGTTTGATTTTGTTTGTTCAAACGAGAGGAGGTCATTGGACAGTGGCAAATTGCGCGTGTGTGAATAGCCTTCTGCTTGGCCAATCTCACAGGCTGGCAACGTTTTTCATTAATTTTGCAGCCCTGCTACATTAGTCGGGGGGCCAAGCCCTCAAATGACCGGGAACCTTGTACAAAAGAAGTATACTCCTGATTTTGCTATAAATGTTAGGAGAACCACTTTGGGCTACTGAAACTGCCCGGATATAAAGCGCTAAAGGGTGGCAACGCTAAAAAATTCCTCAAAAACATCTTTTCAGTGACATCACAGATTGGCGCTCTTTTCAGCGAAAACGATAATAATCAAGTCGTGCCCAGCCAAATATCAACATTTCTTTTAGTCACCACACTTTGGAAATTGAAAACATCAGAATGCGAGGCGCAACGCGAAATGTTGTTTGACCCTCCTGTGTACATTTCTGTTTGGCACATACGGTTTTTTGTCCATAACTCGGCAGTGTTTTGTCCTGTATCTGACTGGAACATTTTGGGAAGTTCCGGCTGTTTCATCCCGGCTAATTGGTTCTGCCGATTTGCTACAAAGCCGGGCTTGGGTATTCGTTTACTCTACTCTGTTGCAAGAGGGTTAATAGCATTAAAGTAGCCCGGCTTGAGCCCAGCGGAGCCCGGTCTGGGGCAGTGATAGAGCAAGATCTGTGGCTGACACTGCATATGGGAATTTGTGTTCTTGTTTTTTTTCGCCCAAAGCTATACAGTTCAGGCTTATAGTTTTCTCTTGGTTGCAACTTTTTATATTGCTTAAATAATCAGCGGTTCATGCCGATTTTTCCATAGGTTTTGTAATTGTATTATAATGTTTACACCTGGGCGTAATTTTTGTTGTTGTTTTAACCCTTAGTAGTTCAGGCCGGTTTTTGCATATCGATGGTGTCGGGCGCAAACCAGCCAAGTCAAGATAAGCAAATTTTACAAGAGGAACAAAAAATTGCGGATAACTCAAAAGGGAAATGTACTTAGCTGGTTTGATCACGTCTATTTTGAATGTTTCTATTGAATTATGGTAGGACTTATTTTTACAGATGATGCGGGGTTCCAATCTTCATAAATTGGTACTATAAGAAGAAGAATGAAAATTTCGGACTTAGCTGGTTTGCGCCCGACAATATCGATATGTTGAAGGATGTCAGTGTATATTTAAAAAAATGGAGGACAAGACAGTTATTACAAATTTGCATCTAGATTACTGTCAGTTGATTAGGACTGTGAAAGACTGCGTGATTTTTCAAGAACGATCGGCTTATTCATGAACTGCCTAGCGTATTGGGATTCTCCGGGTTTTGGGAGTGACCATGACTGTCTTCTTCCGCTCACAATCCGCATGAACTCGTTCCTGTCACGCTTCAGGTCTCCACAGATAGCGACGTTGCCGGTAAAAGTAGAACGGCTATCTCATTGCTCTTAAACACGAGCGTGGCCGGGCAGTATATCAGTGTGAGAGATAGGGTAAGGCCTTGGAGGATATCAAAGTCATTCGCGCCGAAACATGTTACTGTTCACTTTCGGCAGCCTCCTCTGCGAATCTGTGACGATGACGGCGTTGTCTGTGCTAAGGTGCTGTGTCGTATTCGTAAGCCGACGAAGTGCCTCAGTAACACTAATTACAACCAGGGACATTGCGTCAGCTCAGACGCTCAGAAACCCAGACCACGTTGGTCTAATTCTAAAGGTACAGAGCTCGCCTCTCATGCCGAGGGTACCAAGTTCGAATCCCGGCCCGTGCAGGCATGTTGGAATTTTGGGGGTAAAATTCTGATTCTGCAGTAGATAGGATCGAGCACCTAGTCTTCTCGGATGAGGACGGAAGAAAAACTCTGAGGACCCGTGTGCACGTTGGGCATGTTAAAGATACCTTGGCAGTTGGAAATCGAAAAGAGCAGGTCTAATAAGGCCATTGCCCGGGAATTTTTTTTTTCTAAAAATCTCCACCACAAAAACATTAACAAGAAGAATAAAAAAAAATAGAAAAGTGAGGTGTAAATGCCAAGAGCAGCGAGCCTCCCGAAATAAACTGAAGACCTAACAAAAAAACCGCATGAGGCCAGACATTCTATTTCTGTATTGTATCCTATTTCTAGCTGGTCACGTCAGAGAGCAGTGGTAGAAACGTACCAAGGGATTCGTTTGAAATACCTTTAATTGGTGGTGAGTAGGAAGTTGCTAATTAAGCGTAACAGGAAGAAATTTGGAGGTAAATATGGCTTGGCATTTTGAGTTGAGCGTTCTGGGGATTATAGGTAAAGCAAGAGTTAACTAGTCGATCAGATGATGAGTAGTGGTGATTGTAGTGGCAATACTTTTTTTTTTTTTTTTTGTAATTTTTGAGTGTGCATGAGAAAACCCACAATATGTCGACAGAGCTGATTTTGAGAAAAACGGCTTTGGAGTGAAAATATGGGTCCGACACAAATTTCCAACTTGGCTGTTGTTTAGGCGACCGTGGCATGTTACAGGGTAAACTGTAGACGAGCAGTGAACACTGCTCACTATGATCTCTATAACGGCTTTGTAATTAGACTACGGTCTCCTAACAAGATCCAAAAACTTCCGACTTGGCTGTTGTTTAGGGGACCGTGGCATGTTACAGGGTAAACTGTAGATGAGCAGTGAACACTACTCACTATGATCTCTATAACGGCTTTGTAATTAGACTACGGTCTCCTAACAGCAATCACTCCAATATTACTTGGTCAATTAGCTATTGCCACTTCTAGGATTAAATTCTGTTTTCTCAAAATCTTGTTTTAGGTATAGGGGGGTCACTGACTTCTAATTTATCAGAAATGTCTTGTCTTTTATTTTATGTACAGAACTCAAAATGTCATGTTGCCGACTTATTGTGGGTTTTCTCATGCACTCTCACATTTGTATACCTCTTTAATCCCATTGGGGAAATTTGCCTTTGTGTCATTGCAGCCCAGTTATAACGAGCAGACACGTCGTTGCCACAGTGCAGCATCTTATCTGTTCGTCTGCCTGCCTGTCTGTCTATCTGTTCTCTTGCCTGCCTGTCTTCGTGTCTGTCTGTCTGTATGTATGTCCATCTGTCTGTTTGTCTGAGAATCCTGAACATTGACAATTCAACAGGTATCGATACATTATCATTTCGGGATACAGGGGAAAAAATGAAGAAGAATAAACAAAAGAACAAGGTATCCGGCTGAATTGTTAACAGAACTGACCAGTGTCCATCTAATGATCTGGAGCTATTTCTGTATCAGTAGTCTGTGTGGCATCTGGTCAGTATCTGTGGTGTGCAGGGGGTCAGGTGGCATGACTTGAGTGATAATGAAGGAATGAGAGAGATTGCCTTATTGGTTGTCTGGCCTGTGTCTCTGATACACCGCTGGGTTTAGTGCGGTTACACGTTTAACCTGCATAAGTGCACTTTTCTTCCCTGGTAAGTGAGAGATCAGACATAATTATCTGGTCACCCGTCTCTTTCCCTCTCTCTTTTTCCTTCATTCTTTTTCCTTCCCAGGTCCCACTCTTTTTTTTATCTATCTATCTATCTATCTATCTATCTATCTATCTATCTATCTATCTATCTATCTATCTATCTATCTATCTATCTATCTATCTATCTATCCATCTATCCATCTATCTATCTATCTATCTATCTATCTATCTATCTATCTATCTATCTATCTATCTGTCTATCTGTCTGTCTGTCTGTCTGTCTGTCTGTCTGTCGATCTGGCAATATGTATGTCTGTCTGTCTATTTATCTATCAGTCTGTCATTCAGTCTGTCTGCCTGTCTGTCTGTAGGCCTGGCTGCCTGACTGTCAGTCTATCTGTCTGTCAGTCTCCAACTGCTTCCTGGTCTTTATGTCTGTCTGTTTGTATCCATCTACATCTCTGACTTTTTCATATCCTCACAAAGTTCCTCTGTTTACATTTGCTGAGATGTCATTGCCTTGTGAGAGACATTTGTGCATCAACTTGAATTAGTTCATGATTCGGTCAGGACATTATGTGCACACCCTAAGCTATGAACCAGCCAGTCAGGGTCGGATTGGTAGAATGAAAAATGATTGAGGAAAAGTGCACAGTTGGCTGAAGAATGCACAACATCTGGAGACTCCACAATCTGCTAGACATCTAGATCTCCCATGCCCACTTGAGTGCTGCACTTTTAGTATCCAGGTCTGGGTTAAGTGTCTGCTCTAGTTAATCTGATGCTATTTGAATGGCTGGCTATGGCAAACATAATAGGATTGAAATCTGGCAGAAACCTTAAGCAGGATACGAAGAAAGCTGCCTGAAAATTAAAAAATAATTATTTAAAAAAAAAAAAAATCTCTGGGGTCGCAGCAGGGCTTGAAGCAATGTCAAAATATGGCAAAAATAAAAAGTCGTATGTAGCATTTGTTTTATTGTATTATTCCTGTATTATTTCTTACGCGAGGCTTTTGCTATATTTAACTGTTTCTTTTTTGCCACATTTTGACTTTGCCTGAAAAGAAATCTGTTTGACAGAAAGACTCTTGAAAGCAAGCATGCGGGTAGTGTTAATTCAGTTCTTGGATTATGGTGTTTGTCGTTTAATTCTTGCAAGAAGTGAATTGGAATTCTGTTCACTCAAGCGGCCAGCTCTGGTGGCTTTGTGTGTCTCCGATGTTTTGTAGGTAAACTCACAGAGGAAATACAAAAACAAAGATTAATATTTGAATATAATCGGTGTCCAACTGGTAGTATACGTGTCAAAGTAATTCAGTTAAACCTTTCAATGCGATCTGTCGTACGACCCAATTGAATCATACGTGTGTTGAAATTTTAGAAGCCCTCCAGTACTTACTCAACGGCCAAATGGGCCAAAACACTGTGTATTCACATCTCATCACACAGATTGACAGTTCACATTTCAAGTATGTCGCTCAGGAGTTTTCTTCTCGGTCTTTTCTGTATCTGATCCGGCCCATCTTCTGGTTCAAACGTAAACCATTATCGCCCATCTAATCTGCCTTGGTAAAAATAGTGAAGTCCGAGCTTCCGTTCACTGCAATATGAGAGAGAGGATGCCCAGGCCAATGTCTGCTGGAAGGTGGAAAGTTGTCCCAATTCCAAACCAACGGATCTCATAGACAGTGTAAACATCAAACAGTCCTTTGTTCCTAGCCAGGTAGGAATTCTGATAGCTAGGCGATTGATGTCCTAAAACGCAGTCACTCAGTAAGTAGAGAGTCATGGAGTCAACCATCTTTGGGAGGGGAGGGAAACAAGGGGGAACAGGTCTCAGAAACAGCAAAACAAACAAACAAACAGATAGTTCAATCAATGAGAACGGTAACAAGTCGTTGAATGTCAGGAGGAGGACGCCGGATATCCATGTGGCATCAGATAGCTGTGGCAAATGCAGAGCTTGTAAACACAGAATCGAAAGGACAAAATAAGAATTTCAGGATTCCTAGACGTTTTGTCCATGAACAGTAAGCTAAACTGACGTTTTGCCCAAATGACGTTAGACGTATTCTTCGCCTTTTCTTGGTCCTCAACATAGAAACACATACAAAATAAAGATGAAAAATGTAAAAGAAAGTCGTGGGCGGGAGGACCTTTCAGCTAATTGTCTGTTGGCAAAATTTCCTTTTGACTAATTATCTGTGTGTGAAACGTTCGGTGGCAAAGTTTAAGTATTTTGCACATCAGTTTCGTTCTGTCGTTTAATGTAATCTCAGTGTTTTCCCGCTTTGGTTGGAATGAATCAAATGATAACCAAGGGCGTCGTATGTTTCTTATTGGAAGTGACAGGCGAGTGCGTCATTGCATACATGCACTGGGGTAATTGTGGAGAAAGTCAACGTCCCCATGCCGAGAGTCAGCAGTTGTGTGGCAGGGAAGTCAGCGAGCCACCACCCACGACAAAGATGATCTAAGTGAAATGAAGTAGGAGCTCCTGGCAGGCTGCACTCACTTGCTCCACGGCACCTGGCATTTTTATTAGTCATCAGTCAGGGCCAGGCAGAGTTTATCTAACGTACGGTCCCCAAGTGTTTTCCGCTAGGGGCACAAACGTATAGTAGGCCTACCTACCCGGGGTACCCCTAACCCCGTCCTTATTCTCAACTCTAAATTTTATCGAATCCCCACCCCTCCCCCCTTTCAACCAAAAAACAGGAGGAAAACAACAACAACAAAAAAATTGAAAGAATAATTGATCAAGGCTGATGTTACGAGGATTTCGGGAGTATTTCGGGGAAGCTATTTAGTTCTGGGGTCAAAAAAGGCTTTAATTACGTGCCCCCAGGGCAAAAAACTTGGGGGACGTACGTACGTGTAACAACACGCTTATCTGGCAGCCAGTGGATTTCACAAGTTGAGTGTAGAGCATTCGGAAAGTATGCATGTGCGTGGAAAGTTCCTGTAAAACGCCTTTATTAACTGTGATCGTCGTGCAGTTTTACCGTAGTTTTCCACCAAAGACCGCCCAGCCCAACCCAGCTCCGCTTTTCTTCTTGTCGCTGACAGCTATTAGGACTTCAGCTTGTCGTCCCCTTACAATGTCAAGGTTCTATGTCCACTTTCCGGCTGAACTGAGTTACACACTACACACTTCTTCTGCAGACCTTTTCCATTAGGAGGACCTCAGTCTGGCCTACGCATTTACACCTCACTTGTTCTTCTTTTTCTTTGTTCTTTTCTTGTTTCTTTGTTATTGTTTGTGTCGTCTCTCTGGCTTTCTTGGCTTTCTTAGCCCTCAAAAGGGCTCCGTAGTGGATTGAATTGAAGATAACATAAACAGAGTGCTTTTAAATGGTTGGTATTTTTGTTCTTGCCTTGCCTGGAAAGCTTCATATTGTAATCCTGGAATGGGGTACATCTGAGGCAAGATTTCAAAGTAATGTTCAAGCGTATGACTAAAACTGCATTTAAGATAAGGATTATAACTATTTCAAGTAAACGTTTTCCTCTGCCGTGTAAATTGAGGTCCTTCATACTTGTGCGGTTTCAGTGTATGGACTGCGTCTAGTCTGAAGCGAAGATGCGAACATGCAATTATGATCAATATTGGGCAATAAGATACGAGGGTTCCGCAAGCTGTGAGCTTAATTATGAAGTGGAAGAGGGGAACCGCTGGAGAGAAACGCAGGGAATAGTGCTGACTACAGACTGTCTGCTGTCAAAGATGAGCTGATTACAGGGCGAGTACACCTCGTTTGGTTTCCCGACCGCCCCCAATAACGATTTCTGCGGCCCAAAGATAAAACGGTTTCTCACACAGATTTCATGCTAAGGCAGTCTAGATAAAGCTGACAGTAAAACCTGTTGGGGCTTGCCGAAGAAGAGATTAGCGAAGGATCTACTTGCGCGTGAGAGGTGAACACGACATCAGGTGAGCTTCCTGCTAAGCCGGCGTATCTTCTCTTTGAGCCATTTCTGAATTAAACCACGCAAGATTGCAATGTGATTATTCCTGCAAGAATTTAACAGAATTTGTCATATTTATGGACTCTCTTTATCAAATCTCTTGTGATGCAGAATGGTTGCGGCAGAATTTATTGTGGTTACGTGGAAAATAGGATGATTGTACCGGTGTGTGGGAAGTAGGCTGAAAGCATGAGCATTCTGGGTTCTTGCCACATAAACGCGGTTTGAGGGATGCACTACTAGCGGTCAAATCGTATATTCAAGTGCGGAAATACTCTACGTATGTCATAATCCAAAAGTTCTCTTCCCCCTCCCCCCACATACACACACGCACAAATACTTTCTGTAACCCACATCTCCATCCCATGAAAGACACCAGCGAAATCGATTTAGAAACCACAGCCACGGGACCAGGAAAAGAAGTTATAGTAAGTAAATAAATCTTTATGGTGTAACTGGGAGAACTCCAAATCCCCCAAACACCAACACACGCGTGAAGGCAAATGTCCATAACTTCAATTTCCTTCTAAGCTAATAATTATGTTTACCTGGTGGCCGCTACTTACAAGGGCTAGATCAGCGCCTCTCAACCCTTTTTTTGTTTTATCCCATTCTCCAATTCAATTTTCCAAAATGCCCCCGCCCTGCCCCGATCAGACAGTTAGTAGACAGTATTTACAACAAGATTTTAAAAATATTTACATATTCAGTATGTCCACGTCTAGCCAGGTTCCGCATAACTAATCAAGTCTTGCATCTGTTTAGGCCGATGTTTTAATCCAAGCCAAACAAGCAAACCATCAACATGACATAAGCAAACAACAGTTTGTCTATAGGTAGAATGCGCATGACGTCACTGAGTTTTTGTTTTGTACTTCCGCCAAACAAGATGGCCGGTGGATCAGCTGATGAGTGTAACTTCGAGATGTGTCTAAGCGGTTAAAATGCCTGCTGGTTGCATTGCAGTTGACTGTTGTGACAGGGGTGGAAAGGATGTATCCAAACTGGTCCGATTCCCTACCATCCCTGTAAACAAGAGAAAGGAAGTGAAAGAATTGACCGAACGTCTCCCATGTGCGTATACACACGTGCCATTGTTTACTGTAGTGAACTCACCGCCGATTGGTTCGCGACGCCTTAAGTGGGTCCGGACAGACAAGATGGTGGATATGCGCATTCTACCTAGATCTATACAGCTGAGTTAAAATACACTATGAAATGAAGATTTCTCTGAACAATCCCGCATAGATCTAATACTCACGATACACGCGGCCACACCAAAATGTTGCCATGCCGCCCCACCTTGAGAAACACGGTACTCGACCTACCTCAACAGTCACCCGCTGCCATGTGACTCACAGATAGTAGGCTGCACGGGTGTAGCCGCGTGTATCGTGAGTATTAGATCTATGCGGGTCTAACCTCAGTTATGAATAGGTACCGAATGGTTGGAGTTTTCCATTTTTTATCTGGTTCCTTCGCCACACACGTGCTATCATTTTAAAAATATATTTCAAACCCTCTGAAAAGTGACCGGCCATCGGGCCGGCGGCTGAGCGAATGATCGACCGACCAGATAAGACACCGCCCTTCATCTTTTTCTTTTTCTTTATTTTTGGGTCTAATTGTTGGTGTCCAAATTTCAGTTTTACTTTTCCTCATTTTCATTAGAGTCTGTAGCGAAATTCTCTTTAGTGTATCTAGTAAATTATGAAAACCTAACATTAATGTAGGGCATACAATGTAACTGATTTGTTTAATAAACGGGAAAATGTGGTCGGTGCGGCCAAGTGCCCGGGATCCAATTGATAATAATTCGTGTCAAGCCAATGTCATCTTCATCTACTGTACACACAGTTGGTATGTCCACAGCCCACTGCCCTAGGAGTTACATTGGTGATGGTTGCGATGAAGTCGGTATTTAATAAAATTTGAATTTTCCAATTCCCACGTTTTGGTAGTTTCAGATTAGAAACATTTTTTTTTTCGAGGAGGGTTTATTGAAGGGGGCGGGGACTGCTATTCTGCTACGGAAGTCTCACATAGTCTCGCCCTCCCTATAGTTTCAATACATTTTTAAGGCTCAGATTTCGGTGTCAAAATTTCAGATGACCCCGTTTCTCACTTCTGGCCATTCTAATCCTTGACTTAGGAGTTTCAGCCTAGGCGCGCACATACGACTTGCTGTTGGGCAACAATCCTGTCTTGGTGTCATGTTCCCGTTGTCGCTGCATTGTGCCCAAGTTTAGCTTGTATGAGCATCTTCATTCATTCTCTTATATCATTTCAAAAAATGCGTTGCGACTGTGAGGCAACCAAATCACATTATTATGTGCGACAAACCTTAGAGCTTCATAAAAAAAAAAAAGTTCGATGATGGAAAGTTGTTTTTCAAGACATGTTTGCTCTTTTCCAATCGGTCGAAGACTGCAGTCGTAGTTTGTTTACTTCAAAGGGCGCATTGTCTGCACTCACAGTCATTGCGTTCAGTTACCATTTAGCTTTCTGTGGTTATTTGCTTGCCTGTCCGTCTCCACCTCTGTATTTCTTGCTTCTGTTCCCTCTTATTGATTTTTTTGTTCATGTAAAATGTAGAAGTAAGGCATTTTTTTTCGGTTGAATTTACCTGTGTATTTTCGTGCAGTTATAATTGATACAATCCGATGGTGTCAGGAGCAAAACGGCCAAGTCGAAATAAGCAAATTTTACAGGAGAAACAAAAAACTGCCGCTAAAACCAAGGGGAAATGAACCTAGCTGGTTTGATCACATGCTTATTTTGAGTATTTCTACTGGATAATGGTAACAGCTACTTTTACATAATGATGCAGGATCCCAAGCTTCATAAATTGGTACTATATAAAGTAATATGAAATTTTTGGACTTTGCCGGTTTGCACCCGACACCATCGATATGCAAAACCCATGTTTCATGTCATTGAAACAGAAAAATTGAGTCTTGGAATTTTTTTAAACAAATTAAAAAGGAGAAAACTGACTCTCCAATTATAAAACTAGTAATATGTTGATATTATAATCTGTCTGTTTGATCCTGAACCCACTCAAAGTTGAGTTGAACGCTGAAAATATTTTGATATCAGAAAGTATTGGACATTCAAGAGGGAGGAGTTCAAGAAGAAGATAAGGAAAGGCTTAAACAAAAAAAGAGGAAAACGACACTCATGCGATACAGCCATTTTCTGCGACAAAATTAACCTTTTGATTTGTCGATGCTGTAAAACTGATTTTTCATAGTTTTGGTAATGCGCAGGTCCTGTAAATGCCACTTTTCATGCTGAAGATACGAGTTGAAATAGTATTAATACCCGTTTGTAATTGTAATAAGGATATGCAGAAAAAATACTATTTGCGGTCAGCTGAGCCTCGAAATAGTCCCAAAACAAGATTTTGGGGAAAACCCAACTGGTCGAAAGTAGGTCAGCCATGAAAGAGAGTTGTTGAGTGACGAAAGTGAGGCAAATAATAGGCCATGAGTAAAGCTCAGGCTACTCATATCAACTGACTATAGTACGAAATGCAATGTTTGTCTCACTTAAGAGCAAGGTTAAGGTCATAGAATTATTTGGGAATTTTGGTAAAATCGGTGAAGCCTATTGTACATATTTCACTTAGCCGGCACTGAAAGGGTTAAGCACGTGTTTGTAGCGGATACGGGGGGGGGGGGGCGCGGGAGGTAGGGGTGGGGGTGGGAAAGAAGAACTGAGATGTACTTGAAATCAGCCCCAGAGCTGATGATTTGTCACGGGGGCGGGCGGACTTGAGGATTGGCTGAAATAGACGTGTGATGAATAATCAGATGTAGGTGTGAAACTGAATGGTAGCCAAAAGGCGAGGTAATATTGTGGTCAGTAAACATACAGGCGGACACCTGAACATTCTGCATCGCCCCTTCCTCACAAGAAAGAGGGGCGAATACTGCAATTGTAAACGAACAAACAAATAACATGAGTATCCACCCCCACCCCCCCCCCCCCCAAAAAACCTGTTTTCTAAAAATAGATCTTTCTGAATGGATAAACATGAAGGAAAAAAAGGGAATAGGGGAGGGGGATCCAAAAGGCCCAGGACAGAACACTCCTAACTCCCCCTCCCTCTCTCCTCCTCCTCTCTCTCTCTCTCTCTCTCTCTCTCTCTCTCTCTCTCTCTCTCTCTCTCTATCTCTCTCTCTCTCTCTCTCTCTCGTTCGTTTGGTCTCTCTCTCTCTCTCTCTCTCGTTCGTTTGGTCTCTCTCTCTCTCTCTCTCGTTCGTTTGGTCTCTCTCTCTCTCTCTCTCCACGCCTCCCTCTGTGTCTGTCCTCTGATTCTTCCTCTGTTTTTCTGTCTCTCTCTGTCTCCTGTAGCCTTTATCCTGCTTCTCTCTTTCTCTCTCTCCCCCTCACACGCACACACACAATCATACACACACCCACCTCACCCCTAGTTTGGAAAACTTGAAAGGGAAAATAAAACAAAACATTACGAAAAACAGACAGTTTCTATGAACAGATTTTCTTTTAGGGGAAAATACTATACTCCTAAGAGGGCAGTTCAGAACATTGGTATTTAACCTTGCTGAGTATGTGTAACTGTAGCGTAATCCTGACAGAAGAGTATGTGTAACTGTAGCGTAATCCTGACAGAAGAGTATGTGTAACTGTAGCGTAATCCTGACAGAAGAGTGTGTGTAACTGTAGTGTAATCCTGACAGAAGAGTATGTGTAACTGTAGCGTAATCCTGACAGAAGAGTATGTGTAACTGTAGCGTAATCCTGACAGAAGAGTATGTGTAACTGTAGCGTAATCCTGACAGAAGAGTATGTAACTGTGGCTTGTGCAATCCTAGAATTTAAGCAATTTTCTAGAAAATCATTTTTAGAACAGTGGCTTACTTTGTGTGGTTAATTCTGTTAAATATGTAGGAACGATGTAGATTGTAGCTGGGGCGTGATTTGCCCTCATTATGGCCAATTACATACTTCATTATCTGTTTTATCATCATTACTTACAGGAGTTTCCCACATGAAAGGATTCTTTGTCAACTGTTATGTCAGTGGGAGGGTAAAAGAGACTTTTTTTTTCTTTCGTTCTTTTCTTTTGTATTCTTCATGGCATTGCCTCATTCTCTTTTCACCCAGTCCCTTGAATCTCTCTTCCTCTCCCTCGTCATTTTTATCTTATGAAAGAATGTGTGTGTGTGTGTGTTTGTGTGAAAGAGAGTGTGAGAGAAAGAGACAAATAGAGAGAGAGAGAGAGAGAGAGTCAGTGATAGATAGATAGAGAGAGAGAGGAGGGGGGGGGAAGAAATAGTTAGATAGATAGCTAGATAGATGGATGGATAGACAGATAGATAGATAGACAGAGAAGAGTAAAAAAAACAGAGAGGGGAGGAGAGGGGAGGAGGGGGGGGGGGTGTCTAAGATGGTGATCCAGATCTTTGAAAGAGCTAATGAAGCAACAAAAAAAAAAAAAGGATCTGGGGGGATGGAGATAAACGGATGAAGATGATGGTCCGTAGAGGTGGCGGATCAGCTTGCATCCAGTCACTGTTGACCATTGAGATAACGACAGGGCGGCGTTGGTCAAGCATAGCCAGATGAGGGTTATCAAGCTCGCCTTCGATTTTTTTTTTTCCTTGTCGATGGTAGTTGAGGGTGTTCGGGGGACAAGATAAGAATAAAGATTGTGTGTGTCTTGTCTTTTTCATCAAATGATTTTCTTAACTGTGCAAAAAAAAAAATAATTAATGTTACTGCTATTTTCGTAGGTTATTATGTAAAGCCGAGACACAGAATACCAAGACGAGCCATTCCTTCTCCGTGTCCACAATTTGAGTGCGTATAAATACTGTCAGCCCTGCTCTTTTTCGTTCAATTATGAGGGGAAGTGGTCGACATCGATGATACGCGCGCAAGTCGACGGATGGAATATGACGAATTGATTATTATGTGCCTCGGGTAGCAAAAAGTAGTAGCTGGAAGACCTATGGAAGTGAGAGGGAAAACTAAACGTTACTTGAAGATCACGATGAAGTCGAGGAAAAGAGACGCCCATGAATATGTACGCTCGGTTTTGACTTTTGTTGACTCTGTTTCCTTCCTCGCGCGCTTGTCATACCCCTGGCTCCAACCACCCCCAAACTACTTGTACGAGCGAACGGCCCTTAACATATTGAATATCCTTTATATAATAATAATAATGAAGATCATTTAAATAGCGCCTAATCCAAACGAGTTTGCTCTAGGCGCTTTACAGAAAGTCTTGTTCTCTCCATTTGCATCTCTCTCACTCTCTTTCTTTCTCTCACCCTCTTTCTCTCACTCTCTCTATCTCTCTCTATCTCAGAGCATATATACGGCCTTGGTGATCTGTAGCTGTAAGTGCCAATACGTGCGAACTGTTTCATAAGAATTACATGTAAAATGGCTTAGATTAAAAAAAAAATTTTAATCTTTTAACCTTTTCGATTTATTCTGTTGGAAAAAAAAAGTACATGTAATTAGACTTTTTAATGCATTACTTTGGTTGAAAAGTGCCCACACGCTTTACAGACCCACCCAGTGTACGCTCTTTATACTGTGGGGGCACCCCCGCCCCCACCCCATCCAGCATACGAACTTTATGGGTGGCCGCCAAAGAAGCTGGCACTACCCTGATTATTTTAAGAGTTTTTTTTTGTTGTTTTTTTTTTTTAATTTCATTTTCAATGGAGCTATAGGGAATGAACGTGTACTGGATAACTGAACTTTTCAATAAAACTAAAGCAAACTCAGAAATGTCTGTATAATATTTCGCAGTTTGTGGCTCAAGTAAAAGCAAAAAAAAAACGAAGCGACACAAAAATTAAGATAACGGATAGACCCAGAAAGAGAAATATATAATTATTGCTTTTAAGAATGTCAGAAGACTATGGCGAAGACGTGAAAGAGCCTGCGTACTGCTGGTTCTAAAGTACTCGTCATAGCCGCCGGTACTGGAATTCCAATTTAACCAATAAAAAAACGTCTCGCCCGCCAATGTTTAAGACTACAAAGTGTCTGGAAAAAGAGAAAATGCCGTGAAAAAATGAAACAAAACAATTTTTTACCAATTATTTCACACTGTGAAAGAAATAATTTTCAGGGTTTTCGTTTTATAAATTTCTCTAGGCCTTATTTTGCCTGTTCAATCGTTTTTTTTTTGGTTTGGTTTTGGTTTTGGTTTGGTTTTTCTGCAGTCTTGGCCAAAAAGATTTTCGAAAATGCTGGCCAACTTTGCCAGTGTCAAATTTGGCCCATCTACCAGTGCTGAATTTTGGTTTTCTGAAATACTATTTTCTGAATGTTTTTGTGGCTTTGTTTCATGGTCTGTTATCACAATTTTATCAGCTGTGTTTGCCAAAGGGGTGGGGTTGGGGATGGGAGTATATCAATTATCAAACAAACTTAGGCCTCGTTTTGATTTTCTCTTTACGGATTTTGACTTTGACCAAAATATATGTGTGTGTCGGGGGGGGGGGGGGGGGGGATTTGTGCTGTAGCCAAACAGGGCCGATGATTATAACGTTGTAGTATCAATAACATCACTCTAATCTCTTTCTCTTTCCTCCCCCCCCCCTCCCCTCTCTCTCTCTTTCTGTTTCTTTCTTTCTTTCTCTCTCTCTCTCTTTCTCTCTCTCTCTCTCTCTCTCTCTCTCTGTGTTTCTTTCTCTGTCTCTCTCTTAGTGTCTGTTTTTCTCCCTTTCTGTTTCTCTCTCTCTGTTTGCCTCTGTATCTCCTTCTCTCTCTCTCCCTCTCTCTCTCTTTCTCTCTCTCACATATTCACATACACTACATTCATTCTGTCTGTCTCTCCTGTCTCTGTCTGTCTGTCTCTCTCTCTCAGACGTTAGGTCTGTGTCATCTCTTTCTCTCTCTCTCTCTTTCTCCCCCCCCCCCCCAACCCCACCCCACCCCTCCGCACCACTCCCACCCGTTTTCCGAAATCCCATTCACAACCATTTACTTAATGTCTGATGTCACCATTAAAACCAGTACCCTGCAGTTACCACGGCAGTTCAGTTGAATGTAGTTCCAGCTGGTTCTCGCAGCTGCACGCCGGTATCCATTTCTATGCTACGACCTGTTAGAGGGAACCCACATGCAAACTGAACACAACGTTCTCCCCACACCTTTGATGTACATGAAAAATTAATACTGTGCAATTAAAGCGACAGCTCTATAACAGATAACAGCCGTCAGATTTAACGCAGCGATTTCCCTCACATGCGCTGATCGTCATGCACTTTTAGTCTTGTATTTATTTGTACCAGCGGACCCGCACAAGATAAATCTTGCAAATTTTCCACGTACCAAGCCCAGTGGTATATCCAGATCTAGGCTACATTAAAATGGCATTTGGATTCGATGTAATGACTAAGAGAACTTGCTGTTACACCACCATTTCACGTAGAAATATACAGATGATATTATTTTGATTTTCGACTCCCATTGTGTAAAGAGAGGTCAAGGACGCAATTTCCGGTCACACTTTTCGGTTCTATCCGATGAAAATGCGTCTGTTTTTTGCGGCTCAAAATTTTTTAATATAAATAATAGTAAAGACTGATATTTTGTTCAAAATGAATGTGTCCACGTAACTCTTCGTCAAAAATTGATGAAGTACACCAAGTTTCGTAATTTTTGATGGCGTATTCGCGAAGTTTTAGCTGCTTACAGGTTCGCGCTCTAGCTCAATTATAATAAGATAAAATTATACAGTTTAAAACATGGCTGGATCTGTTTGTGTATGTATGTATGTCTCTCTGTTTGTCTGTCCGTCCGCCCGCCCGTCCACTCGCTGATCGGTCCTTCAGTCAGTCTCTCTGTCTGGATGTGTATGTTGGCATCATCTCTGCATCGAAGTTGACATCATTAATTTCTGCGTTACACCGATATTCATCACACCAGCAGATTTGGAAAGCAAGAATGAAAGAGACCATAGCGCGTATTTCCGCTCCTGTGCAATGCCATTTATTGTTTCCACAATATTGATACTGTACGAGTACATTTGAAATGTATTTGATGGAAATAAACAAATTGATCTGTCTGTCTATAGATCTGTCTGTCTGTCCGTCTATTTGCCTATCTGTTTTTCTGTATGTCTGTCTATGTGTCTCTTTATCTGCCTGTCTACATGTCTGTCTGTCTGTCCATCTGTCTGTCCGTCTGTCTGTTTGCGTGTCTGTCTACATGTCTGTTTGTCTGTCTGTCTGCGTGTCTGTCTACATGTCTGTCTGTCTGCGTGTCTGTCTACATGTCTGTCTGTCTGTTTGTCTGACTGTCTGCGTGTCTGTCTACATGTCTGTCTGTCTGTTTGTCTGACTGTCTGTCTGCGTGTCTGTCTACATGTCTGTTTGTCTGACTGTCTGTCTGTCTGCATGTCTGTCTACATGTCTATCTGTCTGTCTGCGTGTCTGTCTATGTCTATCTGTTTCTCTGCTTGTCTGTTTGTCTGTCTGTCTGTCCGTCCGTCCGTCCGTCTGTCTGTTCCGGGTGTGTCTAGACACAGGTCTGCGAGACTGAAAGGTACATAATTGGCTCTTTTCAGCTTGGCACACGGTCAGCAGCTAAATAGTTTTTGTGCTGCATGCCTGGGCTGTGGGTATGGAGAAAGTGCCTAGCCCATGGTGCACTTTCCCCCTCTCGACAGTTTTGATTTAATCCGTTGGAACGACATGGTCGATACGCGTGGAATCAACAGTGTTGCAGGAGGTGCATTCCTCCGTGTAGGCTGCCTTTAGGGGTTCTTCCTATTTTTAGTAACTAATAATGAATTATATACATTTTTTTTTTGTTGGAGATATGGAGGGGGGGGGGAGGTGATATGGCCGAAATTTAATCTATTAATTTTTTAGTTTCAATTTTGCCCGGGCAGCAGCCTGTACGGCCTACTCTTTACGATTTCCAACTGCCAAGGTTTCTTTAACGTGCACACGGGCCCTCCGAATTTTTCGTCCTTATCCGAGAAGACTAGGTACTCGATCCTACCGAAAGCTACAAGATAAATGCTAATCCTGAAGAGAACAAAACTATACCTTCCACCACCTGACTTCCTCGTATCTAAACATCCCCGGGAGATATCTTCTCCCTCCCTGCATCTCTGGGAATTTATGTAGTGTTATGATATAATTTTATTGTACTGAAAAAGGATTTAACCCGTCCAACCATCCCCTCTTCCACCACGCGCACGGTCTGAACTGAAAGCCTCAAGCTGTGTTTTCATGTGTACGGAAAAGGAAGCAGCAACGGAAACATGAAAAAATCCACCAAGCAGTGAAAAGAAAGAGTGTGTCCATGTGCACAGAAACGGCGTTTCCCGGTACATGAAAACATTCGTGCTATTTCGCTACTTGGCGGGTTTTTGACGTTTCCGTTTTCGTTTTCCGTGTCCGTACACGTGGAATCACAGCTTCAGATTCGTCAGCTTGCTACCAATTTCTCCACTGATCGATGATTAAATCAGGTAGTTATACCAATCAGTGGGCAATGTTGATGCACCAACAGGACGGTCATAATTATGAGTTAAAGCGGTAAAATTAATGAAAAGAGGCAAACTGGACGCCCTAGGCGGTTATTTTGACCAGGACAAGTAAGCTAGAAATCTGTCTCAGTTTCATTAGATCAGAACCGCAGCTTTTATCTTCGTGATGGGTC
>OZ007580.1:8825000-8845000 GCA_963931925.1 Onchidella celtica | reverse complement strand
TTGTCTGTCTGTTCAACATTTTTTTTTGGGGGGGGGGGGGGGTCTTTCTGCATCACTTTGTATCTAGGTTCGGTAGAACACACCCATCAGATGGTACCGACCGCCTTATGATAATAGTAAGAACAGTTATCATACATTTCATAATAACACCCAGGTATACTGTAGAGATATCGTAATGAATACCTCGGTATGATTAATGAGCAAAGAGAAGATTGAGAGAGAGAAGGAAGACCAAGAAAAGCAGAGAATCAGTGGCGGGAAGTTGAAATTAATAGGAAACTGGACACCGTTCACCTGAATACTGTAGGTGTTACGCCGATAAATGTGTCTAGCGCGTTATATCACAGAGTTTCACAGAATTCTAAAGCCGGGTCACCGAGTCCTTTGTTATATCATAGATATTTGTGTTAGACAAAGTTCCGGAGACGGGGGGGGCGAGTCCATGTTTAAATCACAGCTGCGGGTGCTTGATAAAATTCTATAATCGGGCTATCGAGTCCTTTTTATATCACTGATACGTGTGTTTGACAAAGTTCCTGAGATGGGTGACCGAGTTCATGTTCAATCACAGCTACTGATGTTTGATGATACTTCAGAGATGGGAGACAAAGTTTATGTTCAATCACAGCTACTGATGTTTGGCGATACTCCAGAGATGGGAGACGGGAGTCCGTGTTCAGTCACAGCTACTGATGTTTGCCAGAGTTCCTTAAGAAGTAGTCAGATAGCCCAAAGGAAAATGCCTACAAGCTTTAAGATCTCAAGTCCTTGTCTTGGACATTCACCATACTAATGGTCAACACTTGTACAGGGAGCGGGTCGGCCAGGCTAAAAGTGTGAAAAGCGTACAAAGGGAGGGGCGGGGGGGGGGTGAAAAAAGCTAAGCCAAAAGTTCGCGTACTTTCTTTCTGAATGGCGTCAGATGGTGAAACTGCATTACCCCATCCTGTCATTGGTCTTAATGGAAAATGAGCCATTGAAAAAAGATGTTCTTTGAGTGGAGCTGCAGTACCACAGAGCAACTTTACTGCAGTTGTAGTCACCAGCAACATCTCCACCGCCATCATCACCGTGATCACACCATCACAGCCACCACAACGACCATCACTACCGCTATTTACACCATCAAACCATTACTATCACAACCACCGCTACTTATAAGCTATTTACACCATCAAACCATTACCATCACAACCACCGCTACTTATACCATCACATCCACCACGACGACCATCACTACCGCTATTTACACCATCAAACCATTACCATCACAACCACCGCTATTTATACCATCACATCCACCACGACGACCATCACTATCGCTATTTACACCATCAAACCACTACCACCACAGCCACCACAACGACCACCTCTGCTGCTACTGGCACTATCAAACCACAGCCACCCCAACCACCATCACTACTGCTACTGACACCATCGCACCGCATCCACCACTATCATCATTGCTGCCAATAATACCGCTATGAAAACGTTGACCAAGTATAGAAAAAAAACAAAAAACTACCCAACGCAGTTTTGTGATTGTTCCAAGATAAGTGCTCAGGTTCCAGGTCAACTATCGTGGAACTACCCGTGTCTGACGACAGGAACACAGCGTGCGCCACTCGTTTCCCTTTGAACTTCCATCCATTGTCTGGGGCGCTAGCCTTTGATGTTTCTCCTGGCGTCATCTTTATTCCTGCATTCCACCTATCCACAACTGTCCGAGCATCCATCGTTTGCCGCTGCCTATTCATTCTGTGTCTATCTGTCTATCTCTCTCTCTCTCTCTCTCTCTCTGTTTCTCGTCTGTCTGTTTCTCTGTATCTATCTATCTATCTATCTATCTATCTATCTATCTATCTATCTATCTATACTGTCTATCTGTCTGTCTGCCTCATGCCTGCATGCTTATCTATCTATCTATCTATCTCTCTCTCTCTCTCTCTCTCTCTCTCTCTCTCTCTATTTCTCTGTCTGTCTGTCTGTATCTATCTATCTATCTATGTCTATCGGTCCATATATCTATCTATCTATCTATCTATCTGTCTGCCTCCTGCCTGCATGCCTATCTATCTATCTACCTATCTATCTATCTATCTATCTATCTATCTATCTATCTATCTATCTGCCTGTCTGTTTCACATCCTGCCTGCCTCAAGACTTTCTACTTGAGTATCACTGTCTTTTTACACCCCCGTTTACCTGATGGAATCTTCATCAACTCTTATCTACGAACTGACTTCCTGTACTTGCTCACCCGTCACAATCTCCTAGCACTTCCACTTTCTTTTCTTTCCGTTCCCGCCTTTGTATCGTTTTAATTCCTTCTGTCTGCGTTCCTTCTTTCCTTCCCTTGCTCATCCATCCTGCAAGCGCGGAGAAACGCTGTTGGTCTCTCTCTCATTCACTCACTCACTACTCACTCAACTTATTCATTCACTCGCTAACTCGCTCAACTTATTCACTCACTCATCCACTCATTGACTCACTCACTCATTCAACTCATTCGCACAGTCAGTCACCCCACTCACTCACTCACTCATTCACTTGTTCACTCCACTTACTCATTCACTTATTCGCTCATTCGCTCAGTCAGTCAGTCAGTCAGTCAGTCAGTCAGACACTCACTCACTCACTCGTTCACTCAACTTACTCACTCATTCACTTATTCGCTCATTCTATCAGTCAGTCTGTCTGTCACTCACGCATCTCATTCACTCATTCGTTCAGTCAGTCAGTCACTCACTCACTTACTCACTTGCCTACTCATTCCCTCATTTACTCACTCAGGTATTCACACACACACACACACACACACACACACTCAAGTTACCCATCCGCGCGTTCAACACGCAATGATCCGTGGGCAGAAACCATAGACAAGGCGCAGGCACTTGGAACTTTGGTTGGCGTTGTTGCTGTAGCCGCGGTTTAGGGAAGGGGGGGGGGGGAGGAACGGGAAAATCTGCTGCCTGTCAGCCACTGTGTCCTCCTCTTCTTCCTCTCTCAGTGAAAATGTGTTGATCACTAAACAGCAGCAGCAGCAACGGCGGGGTCCACCCTAG
Organism: Onchidella celtica; assembly: GCA_963931925.1. NCBI lineage: Eukaryota > Metazoa > Mollusca > Gastropoda > Systellommatophora > Onchidiidae > Onchidella > Onchidella celtica. The sequence continues at coordinate 8,841,932 of OZ007580.1, read as the reverse complement.
CCACTGTTTGGTGTGAGCGCCAGCAACATTTTGATGCCGCGTGCGCCTGTGACGCTGTGGTGATGGTAGTGGTAGCGGTGTGACCTACCAGTGCCATAGGTTATAGTGAAGAACCAGATAAATTCTCCCGCGTGCTCAGCCAGAATTTGTAGACAAGATTTTAGAGTACAAACGAAACTGGACCTTATGGATCAGCCGTGGAAGTTGGAGCGTAAGTTCTGTGTTTATGTTGTGTGGTCTGTGATTCTTAGAACAGAAAACACTGCAGTGCCGCGTTAGTGGGTCAGCGAGTGATGTCGTGGACAGACTTGGTGCTTTTCACTGGAAACGTACGAAACTTGACTTTGTGAGGCCTGGTTTTACAACTGGATGTTCTTTCTTGTCGTTAAGTTTTTTTTTTAATTAAGAGAAAATTACTTCATTCTTGCTCTTCGTGTCTAGAGAATTGGAAGATTGGCAGAGGACAATCTTACACAGTATAGTTATAAGTATCATTCTTGATAGATATGTGAAAATTGTCGTGAAAAGATGTAAGATTGTTATCAGGTGGTACGGATTTGATTTTTAAGGCGCGATGCTATTGAACTAAATAATTGGTAAATTCTTAAAAAGCGATCGAGCTGTGAAAGGAGGGAAGGTAATTTAAAGATGAACTGTTTCGGCGTTGTTGGTTGCATTTTTTGTTGTTGGTGTTGTTGTTTTTTTGTCACAAAGATACCAAAGATACATAGGAGGATGCCTTTGTGTCATGTCACTTTGATTGATTGCTGGCGTAATCTGAGTGTCACGCCTACAAACGTGTAATCAAGTATTTCCTTAACTTATTTCCCCACCACCAGTTCTTTTTCCACTTCAAAAAGAAAAAGGAAATGAAGGACTATGTTATATAATATTTAACGACCTTTACAGCACCGGCAAAGAAAAGATATCAATAATGACCAGTCACTGAGATGAGAATGAAGGTAAATCAGTAGGAAATGATAAATTTAATGGTTATATCACAGCGAAAATATGATACAGTCGCTACAGTGTTATTTTTGACGTGCGGAGGAAAAATATTATTTACTTTGTGCAAAATTGCCCGGCAGTTATGTCAAACCATAATTTACCTGGACCAGTTTTGTGACAGTCAGAAAATTGATTCGGGAACTTTGCCAGTGAGAACATTCAATGACGGTCTATTTATTATGTTACAAGCTGTTATCAGGACTAATGAGGTGGGTGTCGTATATCCAACAAAACAGGAGACATTAACGATTACTGCAATTAGTTCACTTTGTGATCTTGTCTGTGACGGTTAGCGGGCGTTTACGTTGTGAGCATTGTTGGGTATTTGCTGGTGAGAAAATTGTATTATGTTGTATGGTACTCCTTCATTCATCCAGTGTTAGATCTAAGTTTACGGTTGTCTGTTCTTGTGTTGTGTCCGCTGCGAGATCAATTCAGTGCATAACGCAGTTTAACATTCAGGTATTACCATAGTTGTCTTTTGCCTTGGTGGAAGTTTTGTCCCGATTTCAAAGGTACTTTACTTTGACTTTGTAGGTGGTAAGAAACTCCTCAGGTGGAGCGAGGCAGATGGCGATCTTCGGAGGAAGAGTGGATTCTTTCATTAGATGTTTCGGCCTTTTAACTTCCTGACATCTGATTCGTCAAGAGCCCCGGCCACACCGAGTTCATGACTCGTGGTGTTAGTCACCCACCTTTTATGTCATGTTATAGGCTTAAATTTCGTCGTTTGATTACGAATTTCAGTCAGATCTGTAGCAGCTGCAGCCTGTAGTGATGAGATTTAATCTTGTTAAATTCCATTTTAATTGGCACCTTGCGCTCGGGACTTGTTTGTTCCAACTCCACTTTTCGCACAACTGGGAAATTCCAAGTTGGAACGTTTGCGACTTTAATACTATAATTATATCATGCCGGTGCGGTGAGGAGTTAGAGTAAATCGAAAGTGTCAAACAGCTTGATAAGTGCAACAACGCATTTTAAACAAGTGTCAAAGGGTGTATTTGTTATGTAATGCCTCTTCTACATATTAAAATAGCTCCAGTTTTGTCAGAAAATGGAGATAGAACAAACAAGAATATTTTCACTATCCTCCGAGAAGACCGGCAGCACATTTCTATTTCCTTTTGGATCAGGCACGTGTAAGACACTTGGTTTATTAAAAAAAGCCATTCTCCTCGCATTTAGGTTCAAATTCAACACCTTTCAATACACGAGCTAGATGCGCATTTTATGTCGTCCCCGTACGTACATAGTACATTTGCCCAGTGTTGCGGAGAATTGAACATAGTGGCAGCAAATCTTGTTACGTCTGGCCATAGACATCAGCGATTTAACACTAAGTTAGAAGATGTGACGGCTTCACAAGGAGTCAAATCGATATTTGTATCAACTTGTGTTCCGTTCAGCCCACGAAAAGGAAAATAAAACAGGGATCCAAGTTAGCCCGGATTTCGTGGCTTTCCAGTTTTTCACTTTTTGTGGAAGAATAATTTTTACTTCTGTGTTGATTGGTCTGGTTCACTGCAGCTGTGGTGTGCAACTGCAACAGATGCACACACTGGTGGTCTCCGTTCAGCATTTTCCTACTTTTTTTTTACTGAAATGTCACACATCTCAGATGAAATAGGATCTAGCCCTTGACACTGCAGGGGTGACTTATTTAGGTACTATCAACACAGTTGAGCATTATAATTGCGGTGTTTTATTGATCTGAAGCTAGAAGAATAGACTGTAATCCATAGAAGTGAGCGATACGCCTAACGTGGCACAAGAGAAGGGGCCAAGTGACATGTACTAGACTGTCGTCACAATTAAACTTCGGCCAGTTTTAATGGCATTGCCTGGTGGACATATGAATTACATGTTGTATACCCATTTTCAGGGCAACGCAGTAAGTCTAAATGCAGGCGGGAAGGAACAGAGAGCATTCCATCACTGTGGGAAACTCTGGCTATTTATCCCCTTTTTTTTTTCAATCCCACTAGCACTGTAACAAATCAGCACCATTAATTTATCATTATATCAAGCATTCTTTTCATGCTATGTGCCATGGGCCCCGCCCCCGATCAACGTTCAAATTGTGTACGATTTTTTTTTAGAGGTGCGAAGAAGGGAGTGTCTCATCTTATCGTTTCTAGTATCGTTGGGTAAATCAAAGGCAGCCGTAAACCTCTAAATTTTGGATGATTATTTCTTTGTAACATTGGACAAGAATGCCGGGTACTGGAAAGGGTGTTGGTTCTGTCACTTGCGCTGATAGGACAAAATTGTGTCTCCTGGTTGTGCACTAAGAGCGAAAACGCTGATAAATAGTTTTAAAGATTGAACTCTGTACCAAATGGACATGTTCGCGTAATTTATCTTCAAAATTTGAGGCAATACATAGTTTTATAATTTTTGGTCACCTTGGCCCGAAGTTTTAGGTGCTTACTTGTTCACCGTGTAGCTCCTTCTTTTGTGTGGTTGTGATCTCACAGTGAAGAATTGGTCTTAGAGAATTTGTTGTATGTGAGCATTGCAACATGAGGCAGTGTCAAGGTGAGTGAGTGGTAGTCAAGTATAGTGGGTCAAAGAATGCCAGAACTCGGGGAATGGTTTGTGGAGGTTAAGGGGGGGGGGGGGAAATCAAAGACAGATACTTGCAGTGTGTTCTATTCTGTTCCTCTGGGCGTTTGTTTTCTCCAGATATTTGTTGAATGTATGTGTGAAAAGTAAGACCACATGGGACGGTAGTTTTCATCCATAGGTAACTTGCGAAATATTAATAATAGTTGCAAAAGATTTATTTTCATATTGATTGTCACTGAAACAAAAATTGCAGTTTTTGTGTTGTTGTTGTTTTTTTCATGTCGACAGTTTGAAGGTGAATTCTGTGAATGTCTGTTTTCTCTTTGACCAGCATTGCATCCGCATCACGAGATAATCGTTTGCTGTTGGGTTTTCTTAAACTGATGGCGCACTGAGTCAGGCTGTGTTATCTGGGCTATAGTGTGGAACTATGGACTGTAGAGTTAGACGTGACCTGGCGTTGTGGCGAGACCCAGGCTTGGATCGGATTTGAGTTTGGGTTTAACGGCGCATCGGCTCGATAGCGGCCACTTTGCGCCTCTCACGGTTTTTTCCGTTCTCTCTCTTTGGGCTAGCGTTCAGCCCTCGGTTGCCTCTAGGTCAGATCAGATAAAAGTGAAGTTAAAGATCTAATGGGGAAAAGCCCCGTATTAAAAATCTAACGGGAAAATGCCCGTACTGTAAAGTATGTCTATATGAAATTAGTAAATACGATAAAATTCTGTTAAATCAATTTGTAGAGTTCGACCTCTTTCAGAAATGACAAGATGTGCTGCTGGTCCACGTCAGAAAATAATTCTTTCATGGATCCGCCGGCATAGTGCCATCTTTGGATGTTATGCATGAAGCCTACACAGTTGAAATATGTTTAATTGACAGATGGCACTTTATCGCACTAGTTTTGGGCGGGTCACCCACTGCATTGAGTCAGCGTGCTCGTGGCAAAAGGGATGTAGCGCACTGAGTCGAAACAGACGCAAAACAGTCTTGATTTACATATGCCACCAGGCCTTCCTTCAAAAAGTATCCCAAGTTTTTTGAGTGAAAGAAGTGGAGAAGAATTTCTTATTTTCCACTCATGGGAAGAATAGAAAGTTGTGCGTAAAGAGGTCAGAGTTTGTTGTTGTTTTTTTTGTGATTGCCGAGAATGCTCAGAGAAATTCGGAGTCTTACAATCAGCAGTTGCATGGAAAGGTGAATTTGTAACCGTGATACCTTTTTGTTGGGGTCATGAACTTGTTCGTACTTGATTGTAACTCTTTCAGTCAGCTGTCGACAAGAAAAGTTTCATTTATATGGTGAGTTATTGTTGCGAAATTCCAAGGATTACTGTCAGTACGGAGTTTTGCCGACATAATGATTTAGTATATTCAGGCCCAAGAGTTATGATACGCGAAATGATAACACTTCAAATAATATTTGAACTCATACATGGATTTTGTCTGCTTCGGCTATTGCGTTATACTCTATGCCAAAATGCATACTCCATTTTTTTCTGGCCGAAAGGCAAATGAGCACTGTGAAATAGAATAGTTACATTACTCAACATATCGACAGATGTGTGGCACCGGGGGCGGTTTTGGCGCACATTTTAAAGTTTATAGTAAGCTGTAGTAGATGAAAGTTTTCATGGTGTGCCCAGCTGTTTCAGGTGGGAGGTACGTCAGAATGTGCATGTGTGATCTGATTCTGTAGTGTGTATGGTGGGTGCATACGTGTGTGTGGCAGGTGTATGGATGTACTGGGAGTACCTATTGTAGTCGTGACGCGTCATTGGAACTTGATTGTTAGGCTGGGGGATGGGCTATCCAACAAAACCGATCCCGTCTTTGTGAGTATAATTAGTTAGTCAGATAAACAGTCATGCCGCTTAAATGACTGCTGTTAGGAAAGACCTGGTGGAAAACGTCATTGTCGTAATACAGATTGATAACTAATTGTTCAGAATAATTGGAAACCATCGATCAGAAATTGAAACATTTACCTGAGGATTTTTCGTGTGGGTGTGTGTGTGTGTGTGTGTGTGTGTGGGGGGGGGGTCATAAAAGAGAGCAATCATTGCTGTCAGTATTTAATAATTGATCAGTAATGTCCAGCTGATTTTGTTGATCACATTAGGACCCTTTCGTCATAATGTCACGTAGAAGAGAGGCATCTCGCCTGATACAGCAGATTTACAATATGTGCTGAAGATATTTTGCATGTAAATAAATTTGGCCTTGGTGTTTAGGTCTGTATTTGAGGAGTTTGGCTGCTCTCGGTATTTACACCCCCACTTTTCTTCTGTTTATTTCTCTGGTTCTTGTTTTTGTGGTAGGGATGAGTGTTTTACAAGTTTGCCCTGCCTGCTCCTCTCCACTTTCAACTGCCAAGGTATTTTTAACCCGCACAACGTGCACGCCCAGATTTTCGTTCTTATCCCAGAAGACTAGGTGTTCGATCCTATCTATCATAGGATTAGGGACAGGAATTCCCACACCCCCCCCCCCGCCCCCCAACGTGTTCGGGGGACAAATTTGGCCTTGGTCTTCATCGTGAACTTCTTATAAACCGTAAGATCTGATTGACAAGGGACAAGGTGGTCTAGAGGCAAGGTGCTCGCCTCTCATGCCAAGGGTCCCGGGTTCTAAACCCGGGCAGTGCAGGCATGTTGGAAATTGGATTTTTCTCATATTTTCAAGTCCCTGGTCCTATTGGGGGGTAGGATCGAGTACCTAGTCTTCTCGGATAAGGACGAAAAAATTCGCAGGGCCCGTGTGCACGTTGCGCACGTTAAAGATACCTTGGCAGTTGGAAATCGTAAAGAGCAGGCCGAAAGCCGCCCGGGCAAAATTGAAATTGAAATTAATAGATTAAGATTTATCCATATCATCCCCCCTCCCCCACCAGCAACAACAAAAATTTATTATTATTCATTATTAAATATATATTGTTATTAATAAATTTTCAAATATTATGTGAGTTGTGAACTGCTGTGAGTTGTGAACTGTTGTGAATTGTGATCTGCGCCTAACAGGCTTCGTTACAATTTGCTCCAAGATAGAGAGAGAGAGTGAGTGAGACAGCGAGAGAGAAAGAAGCAGTGCAGTGTGTTTAGCGCCTCGCAGGCAGCTCCATTCTGCTCTGTGGTTGACATGAGAGTGTGTGCATTATGTACAATTAGAATGTGGGAGTGAATGCGTTTGTAAAGTAGTAAACAAGTTCTGTAAAGCGCTTAGAGCCTGTGGAACAGGGTTAAGCGCTATATAAATGCCATTTATTATTATTATTATTATTATTATTATTGACATTGGAAACAGGTACAAATTGTCTGGATGTCACCTAGCGTGAAGGAAAAGTTGGTCACGACAGAAACTTTGCACAATCATATTACCAACTCAAGGTGGTCTAGAGGCAAGGTGCTCGCCTCTCATGCCAAGGGTCCCGGGTTCAAAACCCGGCCGGTGCAGGCATGTTGGAAGTTTGGGATTTTTCTCATATTTTCGTGTCCCTGATCCTATTGGGAGTAGGATCGAGTACCTAGTCTTCTCGGATAATTTAAAGACGAAAAAATTCGGAGGGCCCGTGTGCACGTTGCGCACATTAAAGATACCTTGGCAGTTGGAAATCGAAAAGAGCAGGCCGAATAGGCCGCTGTCCGGGCAAAATTAAATAAAAATTCATCTCTACCATTCCCTCCCCCCCCCCTTCCCTCATTCCCCCCCCCCCAAAAAAAATAAAAAAATCCGCCGACCGGTGCTGCACTGTGGCGACGACGTGCCTGCTCCAGTTATAACTGGAGCTGCAATGGCAGAAAGGCAAATTTCCCAAATGGGATTAAAGAGTTATACAAAACAAAAAACAAACCCCAGTGAACGTTCACCACGAATGCTCGTTCTGCTGCAGAGCCAGTTTGGTTGAGTGGTGAGTTCCTCTTATATCATTCTAGTCTATTCATAATAGCATGTACGTGGGTGAACATCAGTTCTTCCTCTGATTATTCTTTATTGAGTGTGACAGAAGAATGTTCAATGTAAGTGCAAGCAAAAAGAACATGTCACTGCTGGACGATAATGGCATATGTCAGACTTACGCCTGAAGGCAACTGACGGTTCATTGTATTCCTGAACATGGGGGCTATCAGATTATATAGAAAAAGAAATGCGGAAATAAGAAAATGTAATAATTCAATGGAATCTTAATGGCGTAAGTCACCAAAGGACATGGAGAAAAATAATATGTCAGAATAATAATAATATGTCAGAAGTGTCAAAAATGACTTATGCCATTAGGGAATAGAGCAGTAATGATGTCATCCCAACGCCAAATCGCACAGGTCTAAGTGATAGCGATGCAAGACATTTCCTCGTCCAACCAGAAATTTTGTATTATAATATTTCGTCCAACAAGTTTTTTGGGCTAGGGGTGCGTTTCACAAAGCCTTTTGTGACTCCAGAGCTAGAAAGATCCTCCTGAAATCCTCCTAACAACAGCCTTAATTAATTCTTCTTTTAGATTTTCTTTTTGTTTTCCTCCTGTTTTTTTTTGTTGTTTTTTTTGTTGTTGAAAGGGTAGGGGGTAGGGTAAGGGATTCGATCAGATTTAGGGTTGAGGTTAAGGACCGGGTTAGGGATGGGTACGTCAGGCCTGTCAGAAGTCCGCGGATCCGCGATAATCCGCGGTTCGCCCGCTTCCGCGGTTCGCGCTCCGCGGGCGGGCTGCGAGAAGTCGCGACCGCGGGCCGCGGTTTCAAGTCGGCGGGGCGTAGTTGGTATATTGGCGGGTCGCGGGCGAATCTGGCAACTTTTTATTTTTATCGCGTTCGACTTCCTTCCGGTTTTGTGTTTATCTTTGCTTTCCTCCAGTTTTCGAAATGCGAACAAAGACAAAGTTTCTATCTACCCACGTTGTATTTCGAGTGCCACAATCTTCTTTATTTGCTTTTATCTTGTGGTATTGTCTAAATATTTAAGTTCGTTTTAGTTTAAAGTGTAGACTAGATTGTCCTAGGTTAGTTAGACAGTGAGAGGTGTGTTAAATTTCATCAGGGCGCGATCGATGTCGGTACTGGGCCATCGACATCGCAACATTTTTCCCGAATCGGTGGACTTAGTTTTTATTAATCAGTAGATCTATCTACTCAGCTAAAAAAAAAGGTTGTACCAAAAAAAAAAAAGAGTCTAGATCTAGTAGTGAATAAAAATCTTGTGTCTGTGTGATGAACTTAGTCAAGTCATGAGTCCGACTCTTCTAGACTTAAACTTCTTAATTTAGATAGTATGTTGAGTTGATAGGTAGATTTAATAGAAAAACAATTTAATATATTGGCAATATTAGACTGGTCTTTCGCGCATGCACAGACGTCTTTGTAAATTGTATAAGCCAGGTATGAAAACAATAGGACATTGATAAAGATAATTGGAGAATGCTGATTTGATGTTCAAGTCCAGTCTGATGTTGTATTTATTTGTTTGAATCATTGTGAGGGCCTCATAAGTACTGTAAAGAGCAGTAAAAGCACATCAACAATTCAATACCTATGACAATTAAAGGTTAGTACACATTTAGTTACATTTCATGTTATTATGTGCCCTTTTTTAATACTATAATACATGTCTAAAACTCAAAATGATTATCACGCTCGTTTTTTACTTTAATCCGTGTCGACCGCGCAAAGTTCAGGGTTGAGATGATTTTCCACTGACACCCCTGGTACGTATATGTACGCGCCGCTAGCACAAAACGATTGGAGTACTTGCCTACTTTTAAGAACAGCCTTTCAGATTTTCATTTTGCTTTTCCTCCTGTTTTTTGGTTGAAAGGGTAGAGGGCAGGATTAGGGATTCGACAAGATTTAGGGTTGAGGATAAGGACGGGGTTAGTGATAGGTACGTATGTGTACGCGCCCCTAGCGCAAAACGATTGGGTACTTACGTACTTTTAACAACAGCCTTGTATTTAAGGTTTAGTGGTCTGTAAAACCCGCCGCCATTTGTGGCACACGGCGCCCATTAGGACAGACAAATGCATAAATCGATCAGCGAGGCAGCCGGAGTCTGGGGGCCTTAACTCACCGTAATACAGTGGTGTGCAATTACGCTTGAGTGAACAGTTCGATTCTTCACCTGTGTCCATTATTTTAAAGATCAGATTCGGCACGACTTGGGGAAGGGGAAAATGCGTGTGAAATATGCGTAACAATTGTGATGTTTTACAAATCAAAGCGTAGTTTGGATGAAGATTGTTGTTACAAGTACGTACGCACTGTGTGTTTTTGTTGTTGTTTTTTTCACTTGGGTGTACGTTTTTTAAAGCCTTTAGTGACCCCAGAGCTAGGGAGTTCGTTCTGAAATATCCCTAACATCATCCTTGATGAATTATTCTTCCATTTAAATACCAGACTTGGGTAGGGGAAAATGCGTGTGAAATACGCGTAACAATCGTGATGTTTTACAAATCAAAGCGTAGTTTTGGTGGAAGGTGTGTCCGCTGTATGATTTGGGGTTAGGAGCAAAGTTTAGCCAAACACTGTCCCTGTTCGTCATCTCTGTGAGTGTGAGCACAATCAGTGATATCATTGATAACATCGCAGTGCGCTTTATTGATACGGGATTGTCAGGTCTCCCAAGAGAATAAGAAACGGTTCTGTTGCATATTGCTGGAGTAAACTATCCCATCCTTAAGTACTGGGATAACAAATTTATCCAAAAATGAGATTGAGAATAAATAAATAAATAATAGACATGTTAATAAATTGTTTTGAAAAGCCATTTACTGGCGAATTACAAAGTGTCGTAAATTCAGGATATTGGGCAAAGAGGTGCATTTCAAGTATGGAACACCGGCCACCCTATGGGTGGAAACACACTTCAGGCATTTGAAAGAAAATAAACAAAAATAACCATAATTATAGCGGCTAGGCTGAAGACCATGCTGCCTGGCATGAGGTCATGAAATATAAATATTCTCTGAAGTTTATTCATTTTTCCTTCTTCTCTTCCTTTCTCTCTTACTTTCTGCCTTTTTGTTTTCTATAATTTGTAGAACACTTGGGGAACGTTTCCATCCATATCGTGACATTGCAGGTGTTTGTGCGTGTAGACGTAATGTACTCACTTGGCTGTATGTGTTTGTCTTCTCGATGTTGATGAATGAGGTCGTGCACGTGAAATATTTTAATATCCATGTCAGTGTAGAAACGTTGAAGGAAGATTTCTCATATGTGCGGCTATGTGGTTATTGGTGTTTTTTCTGCATGGATGGATAGACAGAAAGTGGACAGATAGTTCTACTCCAGTGTATAAATGGGTGGGTAAATGGATGGATGGATGGATGGATGGATGGATGAATGAATGAATGGATGGATGGATGGGTGGGTGGATGGATGGATAGATGGATGGGTGGATGGACGGATGGATGAATGAATGGATGGATGGATGGATGGATGGATGGATGGATGGATGGATGGATGGATGAATGAATGAATGAATGAATGGATGGATGGGTGGGTGGGTGGGTGGATGGATGGATGGATGGATGAATGAATGAATGAATGGATGGATGGATGGATGGATGGATGAGTGAATGAATGAATGGATCGATGGATGGGTGAGTGGATGGATGGATGGATGCGGGAGGACGCACGAACAGATGGATGGGTGGATGGGTGCGGGGATGGACGGGCGGATGGATGGATGGACAGAGAATCAGGGAGATGGATGGAAGATGGATAAAGTGATGGATAAATAAATAGGGCGGGTTTTTGAAAGAATAAAGAAGGCTTGTAGAATGATTGATGAATTATTTTTTGCTAACTGGAAATGTCTGGAACCACGTTTGTAAACCACGGAGTTCACACAAAACAGTGGTAATAGCACAATCTACAGACAAATCAGGAGAGAGATAGAGAGAAGAATGAAGACGAGGACGTGTCTAATTCCCAGCATTTTCTTCGGTAATTTCGCGCCCCGGGATCTAATTCCGTGCAGTTTGCCGTAATGAGCCAGCTCGGCAGGAGTCCAAGCTTTGACAGCCTTTCGGTAATATTATACAATTGTTCTAACTGCCAACAGCTGACGGTGTATACGTGAAAGTCGGGAGTAAAACTGGCGATACACATAGATCAGATTAGAGTAATAGACTGAAAGCTGTGAAAGGGGCGGTTCCGGGCATGGTAGAGCCAAGGGAATGAACGATCTGAATAGTTTTTTGTTTTGATCCCAGCTCAGCGTGTACCTCCTGGTGACACGAGTTCTCCCTGGCATCAGAGATGGTGTGGATCAAACTAATTGTGTAACCTCTACCCAGATCATCATCCGTTTTCTTTTGATGGTTTCGTTTCTTTGGTGCACTGTTTGTTTTCGGAGCACTATAGAAATTTTGGGAAAGGAGTTTGGAGGGAGGGGGGAGAAGGGAGTATTATTTCGGAGCGATTATTGCGGTCGTGCTATCGATTTATTTTGATCGTTTAGATTTCCTGGATCCAGGTCTGGCTACAAAGGTGATACATGTACCGGCAAGATTTGGTTCTGTTTTTTCCCCCCCAATTTCGTGACCTCCACATGTGATACGTATTGCTTCAATCAGACTGCATCATCTAATCAATAAGAACAACGCTATGTTCCCATCAGGCATCCCCACGTCAGCCCGACGTTGTTTGGTAGAGGATTAATTTGCCAAGGATTGGTAGGATGACTGTAGGGGCGGGTAATCTACATCAGACCGATGTCGGCGCAACATGGTAACCAGCGGATCTATGTGGGAACTGCGCAAATTCGACGCCAGTCCTACGTGTGGGGTTTCTATAAGGTTTGCTGGCTGAGCGTCTCCTTTGATACTCTGTAAGTTACCCGTAGAGAGTCTAGCTGAGAGACTAGTTGGGTTGGCCCGATGAGTCGGGGAACAGATCTACGCAGATGTTACTTTCAAAGTTGAGTGTCGTTCACCAATATGTAAACTGAGGCGCAGAACGAAATTTCCTGTCATACTTTTTAATTCTGCTCAAAGGAAATGCGTGTTGTTGTTGTTGTTGTTGTTGTTTTTTTCTTTTCTCGTCTCAAAATGTCGGAACATTTTCTTCTGTTCAACTCAGTTGTGGCGCAATATCAACGAAAGTATTAAAAATAGAGCGAACTTCAAGAACTTTTAAAATAATTATGTTCACGTATACCTTTACGTCTTTCTATGCGTGATATGATATTTTGTGGAATTTAAGGCTCAGCGGTTAAAAAGCTTTCATGATTACATTGGAGACCTTACTTCCTTTATAATATGATTCTGAAAGAAATGCCTGTCTTTCTGTCGTAGAAGAACCGTGACTTGAAATATTTATAGTTTTGTGACTTGTGAACTGACGTAACTTACACTCGTCTTCTGTCCAGCGTTTGTGTCATTTTGTGGCTCGTCAGTCAAAACATTGAAAATTGGACTTCATCGTGTGAATCATTTTGAAAGAGCGACAGCAGCTGTTAGCAATATTCATTTTTCGTAAATCAGGGAACATTTTTATTTTTTTCTAATTTGGGAGATTGGCCAAAGATTGCACTTACATTGAATGTTAATGAGCTGCACTGTGGCGACAACGTGTCTGCTACAGCTGTAACTGGGCTGCAATGGCTCTAAGGCAAATATCCCAAAAGGGATTAAAGAAGAATACAAAATACAAAAATACAAAAGAATAAACTGTATATATACTATTAGGGATTGCAAAAAGCCTTTGAAGACTGTGTGTCCAGCACTGCAGACGGTGTATCTCTGTGTATATATTTTGGTTGATTCTTGCGGGAATTGTTATACGTCCTGGACATTCTTTGATAACCTGGCATGATGACACACCTGGGATCAGGTGAGTGACCTCATTTTGTCTGTCTGAGCACATCGGGTGTGAGAGAGAACAGGACCAGGAAGCGGCCTGTTCTTGATCTGGGCTTGTCCTAACGTGCGCCGCAGTCTCCGATTTATACTTGAACTTGCTGTAGGTTTGCCTTGCTCGCCAGTATCTTTCTCCAGTCAGTATTCGTTTCTTTACATTTATATGTGGTATGTCTTTGTCCATGTATTCAGCCGTTGTCTATGGCCGTCAGCCCAGACTCACAGAATAGAGATACATACTACCAGATGTGACACAAGGCAAGAATACGTCTTCAATTTGACGACCGTGCGCCATTTTGAATGAGATTAATTGTTGGTAACTAGACACGCGGGCAACCATGTTCAATGTAATATCAGAGAGTATGTGTATTTAGAGAGACATCTCACTTCCGGCAAATCACAAAACTAGGTCACGACGGCAACAAGAATTGAAAGAGACCGTCATCATCAAAGATAGTGTGTGTATCTGTTTACTGTGGTTGTTCTTATTTTTGGGTTGATTGAAACTATTTAGAGCCGTTTGTAAGCAGACTGTTCAGCTTTGTCCATTTGTAGGGTTCAAGCTAGAGAAATTATAGATAAGAAAATGAACAATCTCCAGCATAGTATTAGTAACACCATTTTCCCTGTTTATTCCATAGTGAAAATAAACCAGTTCAAATTCATGCGCCTGTTATTTATTTGCATGAATCACTTAGGTCATGAAAGTCTATTTTCTGCGTCTGTTTGTTTCAACGCTCTTCTGACTTTTTAAATTACCGGCGGGAAATACGTCGACTTTGACAAACAGGAGATCTATAACTGGCTTTCCTACGACATCTCATGCCCACACACCCTTTTATCGCCCTGTTTTCTCTGGAGGAAAAAATTCCAGTAATTTTATTTAAAAAGAAAAACAGAGAGGAAAAAAACCTGTCTTTCTAATTAATCCAGAATGTTCCTCCCATTCTGCTCGTGCTTTGAAACCGTCTTTCCAATCAATCCGAAGCCACTCCCCCATCTCTCTGTGGATCAGATTTATCAGTTCCAAAAGGATTGGAGACGTGGGAGGGCCCGGGGGAAGGGAGAGAGGCTTGTACGTAATTAATGTGATGTTGAGTCATGATTGCAATTCGTACATTGTTTTAGCAGTTAACACTATCCTAGGCACTATCAAAGCAAATACTGCTGGCGTTGGATCTATGCGTGGTGTGGGCGTTTCCCGGTGTAGTTCGGGAACTTTCGGACCAAAGTACGTTTTTCTTTTCTTTTCTTCTTTATCTCTTCACTCCTCCTTCAGATGGTTTTTGGTTGGTAGGTTGGTTGGTTGGTTGACTGGTTGGTTGGTTGGTTGACTAATTGGTTGGGTAGTTGGTTGGTTGGTTGAATGGTTGATTTGTTCACTGGTTGGTTAGTTGGTTGGTTGGTTGACTGGTTGGCTAATTGGTTGAGTAGATGGTTGGTTGGTTGATTGAATGGTTGGTTCACTGGTTGATTGGTTGGGTAGTTGGTTGGTTGGTTTCGTTCACTGGTTGGTTAGTTGGTTGGTTGTTTGACTGGTTGGTTGACTGGTTAGTTGGTTGGTTGGTTGCACTGGTTGGTTGGTTGGTTGGTTGACTGGTTAGTTGGTTGGTTGGTTGACTGGTTGGTTGGTTAGTGTTGGTCGGTTAGTTGGTTGGCTGGTTGCACTGCTTGGTTGGTTGGTTGGAGAATGACCACCGTTTCATGATATGCATCCCACATTCCTAAGAACTCAGATACATGTGAAATCATCAGTAACTACGGCCCTTTTCACGTCTCCAGTATCACTTTATCCAACAACTTCCACCGTAACTACCATCGGTACTTCCAGCACCAACAGCAACAACTAAAACATAAACAGCTGCACCGGTACTCACCACAAAACTTCGTCGCTCACAAAGCAGGTACGTGTATGAGAGAGAAGCGCGGACCGACTTGTAGCGGCGTCACATCCATTTATTTTCAAAACATTCCGACAAAGTGGGTGTAGGAAGGTGAGGGTATCAGTTTACTCACTCACGCCCGACGCCCACGTCTGTGTAGGCGCGCGCACACACTGTGTTGTGACACTCACACATGTGCAGGCTTGCTGTACGTATACCACTGGTCCTATCATGATATCACCAGAGACTTCATATAGCTAACTGTACCGTGTCTTTGATACCGTACAGGAGTGAAGGATCTAATTTTACATGACAGCGTGCTTTAATTGAAGTGCAGTACCAAAGGGACAATATTCATTAATTATATGATTTAAACAGTTAAACTTTGCCGTGCGTTGTGGGTCTAATGAACCCGGAAGTAATTAAAAACATTTTTAATTATCTTATTTCTGGGAATTTTTTCTTGAAATTCCAGATACTCCGCAGTGACGTCATTGCCCATTTCCCTATAGTTTTAGAATTTTGAAGTATGCACGAGGGCGTACTCATCAACGCAAATGCATTTTTTTACTATTCTTATCTGTACGTTCTGGGGTCTCACAGACACCATACGTTTAAAGAGGATTTTATTGTGTGATCTTATTGTCGTAACCTTAGTCGTATGTCCTGGAGCCTCAGATACACCAGACTTCTGAAGAGGATTTTATTGTTACATCCCTACTCACACGTTCTGGGGCCTTAGATACACCAGACTTCTGAAGAGGATTTTATTTTTATATCCCAACTCGCACATTCTAGGGCAGACAGACACCATGCGTGTTACTTCTAAGGAGGGTATCCTAATAAGTTGTTCATTGGGAGTGTGGTATCGGTTAAACACTACATGCCAACGTAATCAACAGAAGAAAATAAAAAGTCCTTTAAGGGATTCTTGGAATATTTGCAAAATAAAAAACAAAAGAGTTGTTTTCTGTAGTCGTGTGGATGATATGATAATATACTGGTGCGCTATTATGATATTATGTATAATTATCTCCTGCCGTTTCGCTCACGCAATGGTTGAAATCTGATCACTCTCAGCCGTGGGTTCCAAGAGCTCTTGTAGTGTTCAGTTGCATGCAACACCACAGAGTCATATGACAGACTTGTTTCTCATTACCTCGTAAATAGAGATACAGTGGGTGGGTGGAAAGTCTATATATAGTATAGAAGGTCAAATTCAGAGCGTCTGATGGCCTAGTTCAGAAAAATCGAACGCAGTATGTAATGTAATGTAATGTAATGTAATTATTAACTTGAATAACGTTCAAATCCAGACAAAATGATGTGCTCCAAGGCGCTGAACTGAAATGAAAAACAGGATGAACATAAAATCAGTTCATCATGCTCCCAGTCACATACATTAATAAACACTTGATCTACTCTCATCCTCAAGCCTAAAGCGATATATATGAATAGATGGTGAAAGAGTTTGAAGGAAAAGTTGTTGTTTTTTTAAAATGATATTTGATAGTCATTTGAATGATGGTAACCTTACTGGTAGCATTAGTTTCACATTAATAGTTATAATTACTGTTAAATGTTTCTAATTGAAAATGAAATAATGGAAGGAGGTTTAGGA
>OZ007580.1:8815000-8822500 GCA_963931925.1 Onchidella celtica | reverse complement strand
CCCCCCCCCACCCCCCTCACCGCTGCTGTAGATAGACAAGCCACGCCCCTGAAACAACAGGTGATTTTGTTCGGACAGATTTTTTTCCCCCTTCAACTCAGTCACGCTCCAGGACTTGATAACCTCATCGCTTGCGCCTAAATCTCCGCTGTTTGTGCTCCTGAACCTGGTACTCACCACCAGGGCGAGACATTTTGGGGGACAGGGGTCGACAAGCCAGAACTCGGCGCGCCCGAGACGGCTCTTCAAATTATACACGGCACGTAATTACATGTACATCGTCAGAAAGTTTTTAGTCGAGGCACTTCGACCTTGGGGGTGGAACTGATGCCGTTTTGTTTGGTTTTCTTTCCTTCGCTTGAAGGTTAACCCGGTATTTTCGGTATTCCTGCATCGAAGTTGGCGTGAAAGAGTTGATATCAGTCGACAGAGTGTTTGCCATTTTTGTTCTTAAATTTCTTTCAAAGATAGCTAGACCATGTTTTTTTTCAATGGGAATTATTCACTATTGTTTTTATCTACCTTCTTAAAAGGCATTAATTTCTGCGTCCTGTTCATTGGGCATGGTAGGTATTATGTTTGTCTTGTGTGTACCTGTTGCAAATACGTAGCAGAGTTTACAGAATTGATTTCCTTTGTTCTTTCAAGTTTTGAGAGCGGGCGCGGATGGGGAGAGAGAGAGTCGGTCCTCGTTCTTTGGCCTACCTTCCTCGGCTGATCGGTCAAATTTTGCTCAGTGTGTTTTTTTGTCTTTTGTGTTTTGTGTGGGTTTTAATAGAATGTCAGGTGTGCACCCACTCATTCACTCTCTCAGTCACGCACTCACTCACTCACTCACTCACACGCACGCACACACACACACACACACTCACCAACTCCCTTACTTAATCTCTCACTCACTCTGAACTCATTCGCTCACACACTCACTCACTCACACACACGCACGCACACACACACACAACTCACCAACTCGTTCAGTTACTCACTTAATTACTCTCTCACTCACTCACTCACTCACTGTGAACTCACTCACTCACTAACTCGCTCACACACTCACTCACTCACTCGCTCACATACTCACTCACTCACTCACACGCACGCACACACACTCGCCGACTCGCTCACTTACTCACTCGGTCACTCACACTGTGAACTCACTCTCTCACTCACTCGCTCACACATTCATTCATTCACTCACATCCTCACTTACCCATGTACTCACTTACGCGCTCACTCACTCACTCACGCACACACACAATCACTCACTCACTCATTGCAAACACTCATACACACTCACTCACTCATTCACGCATGCACTCACTCACTCAGGCTGTTGATTGCCCGCCGACACTGAATAAACGCAAAGTCCTGTAAAACCCTCTTTGATAGGTCAGTTTGTCCATGCCTCTAGCTGGCTTTGAGAGAAACCCGTACCACAACACTGAGGTTCGAGAAATCAGTTGATAACCCACGATCGATTTCTAGGTTGTTGGTAGGTTAGCGGGAGCGCGTATGTATGTTTTGTCAGTGTATACAGGCGCTGTGAACATGTGTTGATGTACTGGCTGTTCAACATTGCTTGCTCTTCAGATTTTTACAGCAACAATTTTGACTGTTGTCACGGAAGTTAACTTTCTTCGATGTGTTGTTTAGCTTACTTTATCCATTCATCCATCCATCCATCCATCCATCCAGTCATCCATCCATCCATCCATCCATCCATCCATCCATCCAGTCATCCATCCATCCATCCATCCATCCAGTCATCCATCCATCCATCCATCCATCCATCCATCTACCCATCCATCTACCCATCCATCTACCCATCCATCTACCCATCCATCTACCCATCTATCTACCCACCCATCCATCCATCCAGTCATCCATCCATCCATCCATCCATCCATCCATCCATCCATCCATCCATCTACCCATCCATCTACCCATCCATCCGTCCATCCATCTACCCATCCATCTACCCACCCATCCATCCATCCATCTACCCATCCATCCACCCACCCATCCATCCATCCATCCATCCATCTACCCATCCATCCACCCACCCATCCAGTCATCCATCCATCGATCCATCCATCCACCCACCCATCCACCCACCCATCCACCCATCCAGTCATCCATCCATCTACCCATCCATCCACCCACCCATCCAGTCATCCATCCATCCATCCATCCATCTACCCATCCATCCACCCACCCATCCATCCGTCCATACATCCATCCATCTACCCATCCATCCACCCACCCATCCATCCATCCAGTCATCCATCCATCGATCCATCCAAATATCCATCCATTCATCCATCTGTCTATCCATTAATTCATCCATCCATCTGTCCATGCATGCCCGCACGCATCCACCCCTCCATCTGTCCGTTCGTCCATCCATCGTTCTATCTGTCGATCCATCCATCCATCCTATTTCATGCGACGGTATAATATACTAATAAATAGTATACATTTATGGAAATCTGATCCAATGTTCCAGAGGCAAACTGTTGCAAAATTAGCACATTAACTGACTGTGTAACACGAAGTAATTTCACCAGACCTCTTGGTAGATTAAGCCACTCGAGCGAGTATTCCTGGAGATCCTAATTTGACAGGTTAAAATTCAGCAAAAATGATTAGATCTATGATTATATCAGTAATCCGCCGCCGTGGCCAGAGCTTAGAGATGATGTAGCGATTTGTTTATCAAAAGAGGTCATCGCCAACTTGCCGTGCGTTATTGATCCACGTTTTTTTTTTTTTTTTTGTGTTCGCCGGTCCAGCCAACGTTGCGTCATCAGAAATCGGCTGTAATGTTGTTGGTTGTGAGCGTGAGTGAGTCTGGAACAGTGGTTCTCCACCTTTTTCAGGCAGCGCCCACTTCGCGGGTATAGTGCAAAATTGTTATATCTCCAGGTTTATGAATAATGGAAATGCCACAATATTACTCTCAGTGATCTCATTTTTAAGGGAGATACAACAATACTGCTTCTCTGTAACTTGGAACTGGTTAAAGGTAGCGGAATAACGAAAAAATTGCAAGAAGCAGTTTGTTTTTATTACAGTATTGCCATTATGAACCCTTATTCATAAACCTGGAGATACAACAATTTTGCTCTATACCCGCGACTTAGGGTCTGAATTTTCTTTCATCGCCCCCCCCCCCTCCCACTCCCCCTGCCCCGTCGCTACTCAAACCCGACAAATACATTTCACAAAAAGACGGACAGCACAAATTCTCTTAGGGTCTGAATTTTCTTTCATCGCGCCCCCCCCCCTCCCACTCCCCCTGCCCCGTCGCTACTCAAACCCGACAAATACATTTCACAAAAAGACGGACTGCACAAATTATGGTGTTAAGTAGCCTTATTAATGACAGTAGCCGTGCTGATTAGCCATTATAAAACAGAAAGCATTCTTGATCGAATACACTGAAAAAAGAAGTATTTTCAGTTAATTTAACCCACCTAAGCGTTCAGTTGAACAAGGCAGCGGCTGCCCTTTCTTTGACCATCGAAGTCCATTCATATTTTCGCACCTGCCGTTTCTCTACCTTCATTGTTTTCACCCCTATGTTGCCCCTTTCTTCGTTTTCGCCCACTTGGAAATTCAAAATCGCCCCCCCCCCCGGCCCCTTCCGGGCGATATCGGCCACGTTGAGAACCACTGGCCTAGATTACGTGCGCGCTTATGCGTTTTTGTGTTTGTGTAGACGGGGAAGTCCGCGAGCTGCCAGCTAGTGGGGCAGTGCAAGCAAAGATGCTAGAGCTAGAATAAGATGAGACAGCTAGCGCTTTTAGCGTGCATAGATTTCGCACCGCCACCTAGCGGCGAATGCGCGGAGGTCATGAACAGTGCAGTGCCGTCTTTTACAAGGCCAAACTATAGGGAAAATATTGAATTTTGTTCACTGTTCAGCTATTACCGCAGGCCTTGTTTGCCTCACTCATTTTGTAATTATAACTTGAGTCGCTGTGGGAAAACTCTGGCTATTTTTTTTCTTTTTCAATAGCAGTACCACTGTAACAACTCCGTGTCATTAATTTATCATTATACTAGATGACGTACCGGGCAATGCCCGGAATAAACAATGTGCTCTCTCTCTCTCTCTCTCTCTCTCTCTCTCTCTCTCTCTCTCTCTCTCTCTCTCTCTCTCTCTCTCTCTCTCTCTCTCTCTCTCTCTCTCATAATAAAAGTAGTAATCTGCAGTCTTGCTTCAGAACTCATGCGCCCCAGGACACTGCGCACCATGCTGAACGCTTGATATGGTTACTTTTTATGGCATGCACGGTACTATAACAGAATGGAGCCAAGATGGAGGATGAAAATTAGAGCTATTGACAGCACGATGAAACAATGCATTTTCTATAAATTCAAGAACCAAACTAATCAAAATAATAAAAACTTCCGTGCTCCCTCCGCGATATTTGAAATGAACATGTAAAATTTGGTTACTGTAGATGGCCTAATAAAAAAGCCTTTTGCCTTCAAAGGTGGAGAAAGTGCGTAATATATAATTAGATCAAGCATTCTTTTCATACTGTGCGCCATGGACCCCGCCGCCGATCAGCGCACAAACTGTGTGCACGATTTTTTTAGAGGTTCGATGAAGGAAGTGTCTCATCTTATCGTTTCTAGTATCTTGATACCCTTGAACATTCGTGAATCACCGAATCTTGAAAGCTTTAAGAAAAGCGTAAAACATCAGCTTTTCCTCCGAAACTGTTATATTTTCAAAATTCTATTCTGTACTTTGATGTTATGATTGATGATATAACCTAGTGCTATATGACTAAGAGCGTCTGTGTGTGTGAAAGTAAGAATGTGTATGGGTGGTGAGGTGTGTTTTAGTATGAGATTTGGAAAGTGTATGCATGAATCATTGATGCAATGTACAGCGTATTGAGTAATAATTTTATTAGAAATGCGCTATAGAAATTCTATTTATTATTATTATTATTATTATTATCTTTGACGCATGTGAGGTAGGAAGGGAATGGAATGCAGCTAAACAATAGAGACGCGGTATGTGTGGATGTGAAGTATATTGAGAACTGAGAATTTCGGCCCGTTCTTTTAAGCTGAAATATACGTCTGTTATATGTGTTGTACGTCTTTTCTTAGACTTTCCATTTCTATACACGGATCAGATTAGAAGTGACATGTCGAGACTATAGATACAGTAGAAAAAAGGATCTATCTATCTATCTATCTATCTATCTATCTATCTATCTATCTATCTATCTATCTATCTATCTATCTATCTATCTATCTATCTATCTATCTATCTCTCTGTCTGTCTGTCTCTGTCTGTCTGTCTGTCTGTCTGTCTGTCTGCCTGCCTGCCTGCCTGCCTGTCTGTCTGTCTGTCTGTCCATCTCTGTCAGTCTGTCTGTCTCTCTGTCTATCTATCTGTCAGTCTGTCTGTGCGTCTATCTACTTCCGTGTGTCTGTCCATCTTCGTCTATCTGTATTTCACTCCTTCACTCTCACACCCCTTCCCGTCTTTCTTTCTCTCTCTCTCTCTCTCTCTCTCTCTCTCTGTATGACAACATGTGTGTGTGTGTCTCTGCTTTCTCAACACTGTCTACATCTTTGCGTGTTTCTGTTTGTGTGTGCGTGTATACGTGTGTGTGTGTGAGCGAGAGAGAGAGAGAGAGAAAGAGAGAGGTAAGAGTAGGCGTCTTGGATGGCGATTAGAGCTCTGAAAGAGGTTGCGAAAAAAAAAAAAAAAAATGATCTACACCATGTAAGTCAGTATATAGTCGTTAGATTAGAAATACCCCCCAGTTGTACGTCGTAATGACGTACGTCCGGACTATTCTGTGACAGGCGACGCATGTACGCCCTTTTAATTAGCGTTATAATCACTCAGTAGAGCCTGTTAGTTCCTTTTCTTCTTTGGTTACTTTGTCGTCAGATCTAAATATATCGTTAAGATGCCAGTAGACCTAGGTAGCGTATCAATTACAGTCTCAGTTCATGCTGCTGAACCTTCTACTGGAATTAAATACGGAACAAAAGACGAAAAGTGGTATTATTGTCTAGAATGTTGTTACAAGAACGTACGTCCCCCAAGTTTTTTTGCGCTAGGGGTGCGTATTTTAAAGCCTTTTGTGACTCCAGAGTTAGAGAGAGCTCCTCCCGAAATGCTCCTAACAACAGCCTTAATTAATGATTCTTTCAGATTTTCCTTCTTTTTTTTCTCTTGTTTTTTGGTTGAAAGGGTAGAGGGGCAGGGTTAGGGTTGAGGATAAGGACGGGATTAGGATAGGTACGTGTACGTATGCGTCCCTAGCGCAAAACTCTTGGGGTACGTACGTACAAGTAACAACTGCCTTTGCTATAGCATCTATTATATATTTCAGTAACTTGCCACCTTTGGCATGACTAACTGACCAAACTATACACTCTTCAGGCCTTAAATTTGGCAGGAAGGTGGCAATTGAGATAAGGAAGATGATGGCTATAATTAAAAGTTGTTTACTTCAAGCATGTATTTTTTTTTAAAATAACAATGTTTATTGCTATGTAACATCTGTATTTTTGCATGTTAGTTTCATATAGTACCGTACATGTCATAAAAAGTAACCGTAGCAAGCGTTCAATTTGGTGCGTAGTGTTCTGGTGCGCATGAGTTCTGAAGCAAGACTGTAGTTTATTACTTTTATTATACTGGGGGGGGGGGGGGGGATCACATGATTGTTTATACTGGGCAATGCCCGGTAGCTCATCTTGTGGTAGAATATTTAGCAGAAATGTCCGATCACGTGGAATTATTCAATAAGCTGTTATGACGGTGGTTTGTTCTGTGTTGGCGTTGATTTGTGGCGTGGTCAGAGAGCGTTCGTAACGCACGGTAGTAGTGGCTTGATTTGTAGATGTTTACGTGTACTGTGGCCGGGGATCCGCTTACACAGCCACCCACCACAACCTCAGCTCGGGGCAGGACTATTTCTGGTCTTTGCCGGTGTTTAAATATAGTATATATCGTGAGTTGGGTGGGGGTGCTGAGAGAAACTGGGTAGAAGGCTGAGCTGGATATAGATGTAGATCTGTGCACATACGCCCTCACGTGCTCGTGCACGCAAGGAAATGACGATGAAGTTTGGATGATCTTCTGTAATGAAAGAGGGGAAGAGAGAGAGAGAGAGAGATAAAGAAAAAGACAGAAAGAGCTAGAGAACGAGAAAGAGAGAGACAGAAGAGAGAGAGAGAAACACATACACACACTCACACATACACACGCACAGGTAGAGAGAGAGAACAGACATACACACACAGATAGAGAGAAAGAGACAGAGAGAGACAGAGAGAGAGAGAGAAACTGTCACACATACACAAATAGGTAGAGAGAGAGAGACAAAAAGAGAGAGAGAGAGTAACAGATACACACACAGACACACCACACGCTGAGATAGATGAATAGAGAGAGAGAAAGAGAGAGATCCGTGAACCATAAATTCCCCCCCAATTTCCCGGATTATTACG
>OZ007580.1:8813780-8814800 GCA_963931925.1 Onchidella celtica | reverse complement strand
GTAAGGATTATTGAAGCTCAAAGTGAAAAGCAAATCCACCGTTAATCCTGATCTGATTAGTGTGAAGTAAATTTGATTGACAAAATAATGTGGCTTTGAGCTGGAAAGATGGGTGGTGTGGGAAAAGTGTAACTATTCTCTTGATTAACTTGTTGAAGCTCAAGTGAAAAACAAAACTACTTTTAACCCTGATCTGGTTATTGTGAAGTAAACTTGGTTGACAAAGCGTCCCCTGTAAGGCCTGTTTACACTGGTAGGTTTTAGGAATAGAAAAAAGGAGTGGGGGACTGTGTGGGAAGAACTCTCCTGGCTTTCCGAGTTCTCCCTTCCCCCTTTCCGTTGTCTGAATGAGAAACGATGCGCATCGTTTGTTTTGGTCATGTTTCGAAGGGGGAAATCGGAAAACAAAAGCCGGAAAGCCAGAAGAATTCTTCCCACACACTCCCCCATTCCTTTTTTTCTATTCCTAAAACCTGCCAGTGTAAACAGACCCTTAGAATGACACGGTTCTATCTCCTTTTTGCCTGAACTGAGTTCCACACTACACACTACTTCTACAGGCCTTCTCCATTGTGGGTGTCAAAGTATCAAGCAGATTCGGTGGGTAATTTGTAAGAATTACATAAAAAGAAAAAAAAAAAAAACTTTCCTCTAAAATTTATGGTCACATGAAACTTCAGTCCTGGATTTCTCAAAAGTCAATGAAAGGGAGTTAGAACCTTGTCATTCAAAAGGGACGAACATAAAATGTGGCTTTGCGCTGGAAAGATGGGTAGTGTGGAAAACTAACTATTCTCTTGATTAACTTGTTGAAGCTCAAGTGAAAAACAAATCTACGGTTAATCCTGATTTAGTTAGTGTGAAGTAAACTTGGTTGACAAAATATGTGGCTTTTACGCTGGAACGATGGGGAGTGTTGTTGAAAAGTGTAATTCTATTCGTAAGAATGTTGAAGCTCAAGTGAAAAACAACAGAAATGCTTGTGAACAAATAGCCTGGGTTGTCGTCAGAAGCTGGTAG
>OZ007580.1:8783780-8808780 GCA_963931925.1 Onchidella celtica | reverse complement strand
CTCACTCTCCTGTCCCTCTCTCTTTCTCTCGCACTCTCTCCTTTCCCATATTTATGCATGTTTTAGCACCCATGAATGTCCATATTTGAGGCCAGAATGTGGGCAAACACTGTTGAAAACCTCACTCATCTCCACATTTTAGCCCAACAAACCTCGCTGAAAGGAGCCGCTGATGGCGCGCACTCATCCACGTGCATTAAGGCCATCCAATATTTATCCAGCTCTCTCTGACTGGCTCTTTATCTAATTGTCACATCGCTCTTATCCCTCGCTTCTCTTTCAGCCCGTAGGAGCCTGTTAAAATATTTACCTATCTTCTCTGTCTCTCTCCCTACCATTCGCCCCCCCCCCTACCTGCAGATATCTTCTCTATCTCTCACCCGCCCCCCCCCACTCCCCCCCCCATTGATCCGTCCATCCATCCATTCATTATTCCCCCCCCATCTCTCTCTCCACCCATCCATCCATCCTTCCATCTTTCCATCCATCCATCCATCCACCCATCTGTCCCTCTCTCCATCCATCCATCCACCCGTCCGTCCGTCCGTCCAGCCATCCATCCATCCTTCCGTCTGTCCAGCCATATGTCTGTCCACTCATCCACCCGTCCGTCCGTCCGTCCATCCATCCATCCAGCCATCTGTCTGTCCACTCATCCACCCGTCCGTCCGTCCATCCATCCATCCATCCAGCCATCTGTCTGTCCACTCATCCACCCGTCCGTCCGTCCATCTATCCATCCATCCAGCCATCTGTCTGTCCACTCTTCCACCCGCCCGTTCGTCCGTCCATCCATCCACCCACCTACCCGTACATTTTCGCTACCATTTTCTCATATCAGGTTTTTCTCATATTTTGTAATCGCATTAACAAATATTTACTTTGTCCAACAGCGACTAATGATCTGGTATTATCGTTTTTATGCTGTCTCTTCCCCCCCCCCTCTCTTTTTAATGTTCTCTTTCTCCGGATATTCAATCCTCTTGCCCTTTTTCCTCATTACTGTATGCGACCAAATATTTATCCCTTTTTCCGTTTCTCTATTCCCGTGTGGGCACGCGCATCATTAGTCCTGTAAAAATCCGTCAGAAATTATCGTCGTCTCGTGCCTGTGTGCATGTGTGTGTGTGTGTTGTGTGTTGTGTGTATGTGAGAGAGAGCGAGCGAGAGGGAGAGAGAGAGAGAGAGAGAGAATTATTTAGTTCTCACGAGATGTGATTTTTCAGATGCATGAAGGTGCCCTCTGTACCATATTACTGTTGTCTCTTCCCCCCCCCCTCTCTCTCTCTCTCTCTCTCTCTCTCTCTCTCTCTCTCTCTCTCGCTAAATGGTTCGCTCTCGCTTTCTCTCTCTATTTCTCCTCCCCCCCCCTCCCCCCACAAGAAATATCCTTTCATTATGCTGCTTCCATTCCAGTGTACGTTTTCTATCTCCAGTCAACACCACACAGTTAAATCCTAGTTAGCGCTGCCCAAACATGTCTCATTCCCAGTCCCTTCTCCTTCTTTCGTTTTCCCCATCATCATGTGCTGAAAAGGAGTGTCCGTTCTCTCTCTCTCTCTTTTTCTCTGTCCCTCTATCTCTCTCTCTCCCTCTCTCTCTCTTTCTCTCTCTTTCCCTCGTTCTCTTTTTCTATCTCATCTCTCTCTCTCTCTCTCTCTCTCTCTTTGTCTGTGTCTCTTTCTCTCTCTCTCTCTCTCCCATTCTCACACACACACACACCTTTCTCTCTCATCTTTCTCGTTATCTGCCTCGCTCTCTCTCTCTCTCTCTCTCTCTCTCTCTCTCTCTCTCTCTGCGTCTCTCTCTTCTTTCTCTCTCTCACTCTTTCTTAGCATGCTACTGCTTCTTATTTTCCTTCTGCGGACAACGAAGTCTTCACAATGATTTCCACTTGTCCAGAAAAAAACAACAACACTGTAGTTAATCGATAATCACCGCTATTTTCTGGACCTACCGTAGCTTGTAGACTGGGAGATATAGCATGATTGTACTGTTCAATCAATCTTTGTTTCTTGGATGTTGTTATACGTTTCTTGCTCTAGGGCTCCGTATTTTAAAGCCTTTTGTGACTCCAGAGCTAGAGAACTCATCCCGAAATAGTCCTAACAACAGCCTTAATTAATTATGATTAATTATTCTTTCAGATTTTCTTTGTTTTCCTCCTGTTTGGGGGGGGGGGGTGAAAGGGTTAGAGGCAGAGTTATAGATTGGATAAGATTTAGGGTTGAGGATAAGGACGGGGTTCGGGATAGGGGCGAATACGTACGGGCCCTTAGCGCAAAACGCTTGGGGTGCGTGCGTACTTATAACAACAGCCTTAAAAAATCTCCTACGTCATTTCCTTTTTGCGGTGATTTTCCTTATTTCCCGTGGCGATAGACTTCGATGAATCACCGTAAAGTTTACCTGTTCACCCAGGAAGCAACCTGTGTGTGTAAATATGACATTATACATATCTGCAGTATCCAATTGGCATTCTATCATTCTGGTGTCAACATTTACCTGTTTTCCCAGGGGCTGTTTCCAGCCAGCGATTGTTTCCGATATCCACAAATGTGTCCTCTGTGACTTTTCCTGTGTTTTTCCCCGTTTCTTCCAATCTCCCCGTCAGTAAACTTCCTCACGTTTATCTTCTGTTGTTCTTTACTGGCCGATAATTCTAAATAAACGCCCAGGCTTTTAATATTTTTTTTTTTCATTTCTGTAGTCGCTTCAGAGCTCGTGTTGTTTTTTTTTGCGTATTTATTTTTTTTTTTGCCTCTTCTCGTCTTTGATTTTAGTGCATGATGATTCATTCCACGGAAACGGATTAGACATGGTGGAAAATTTATAATAGGATATTTGCCACATTGTTGTATGTGATATTTTACCCATTTTGAGGTTTTGTCATGAAAATGGTTCTCTCGTTCCTAATTTCATTATGTAGGCCTATAAGTGTCATTCCAATCGGTTAAAAACGTTTCGAGGTATGTGTTAGTGCCTCTGATTATACCCTTTCAAAATTTTGATCCCCAGTTTCGCGAAAAGACAGAAATACGCATACAACAATAAGGGAAAATATCCAGCGATATTTGAATCTAAAACGAGAAAGTTTCTATACTTGACGTACAGATCTCTGTAGCGTATATTTTCACTCACTTAGGGTCCTGTCAGACGAGCCGAACTTCATGCCACAGGAGATCAAGCGGGCGGGTTAAAACTACCTACACTGGCGTGAGTCCATTCCGCCTTCTCAGTCTGAACACGACAGTGCAGTAAGCAGCTGTTTAATGAAGAAAACAGTCCTCATATCAATAATTATATTTTGGAACAACTAGATGAAGTTCCCGGCACTGTCCGAGATAAACCTGTGAACCTACCGTACCATCTCTCTCGCTCTGTTTGGTCTAAAAAGCTTTCTACATTCTGCAGTCTTACTACAGATTTCATGCGCACCAGAGCACTACGCACTCATTTCTTGTAGGGAAATTGCGCACACCGACCTGAACGCGTATTAATACATCGTTTCCGGTGTAGTGGGCTTACCACAGGGAGCCAAAACAAAGATCATTGTATTTTACATTTTTACAATTTTAAGAAAAAAATACCTGAAACTTGAATCAACACAATCGGTCGATACAAAAGCGATTGGACTGAATTAGTTGACACTTTGGAAAATTAACTTTATAATTTTTGAATCTGTCACTTAGACTGTAGCGTCGAGCAAAAAAAGGGTCAAAATTGCACCACAATGAATTACTCCCGCTGGTATTTTTATTTTATTTTTATATATAATAAGATTAATAACTACGGTATCCAGATCCAATCATTTCCCTTTCCTACTATTCTGGCATGAATTACGTCTTCCTTAACGAGGACATAGCCGTCATGCCATTAGGTATATATTCTCCTTTTCACAGATCATGAATGTACCGTAAATATACTTTTCACTCACACACAATCACGTGTACGGACATTTTCTCACCTGCTTTGACACTAATCAGCTCTCGTTTCACGCCGTCCGCCTACTGTACGTACAGATGCAGCATCATTAGCATGTTTGTTTAGACTCGTATTACATTTCGGTTTTCAATACTCATTAGTGACATCGAGAAAGTGCTCGATGATGACGTCAATGACACGGCAAAAGACGATGTCGCAATCGCAGCCCAGTGTACATTCACGTGGCAGAAGGAAATGTAAACACTGTAATATTCTACACAATGACGTTTTTATATTGTTCATTTTTACGCACAAAAAAAAATAATTAATAAATAAATTTTAAAAAACAAGAAAAATAATAAAAATCTTTTTATTCTCATCTTTATCTCTGTGTAACTTTTCTTTTCTTTTATTGTTTATTTTATGTGTGAAAGTTGGAAATGTAGTCTTGTCTTTCTTTCTTTCTTTCTTTCCTTGTCTCTTTCTTTCTTTCCTTGTCTCTTTCTTTCTTTCCTTGTCTCTTTCTTTCTTTCTTTCCCCATCTCTTTCTTTCTTTCTTTCCTTGTCTCTTTCTTTCTTTCTTTCTTTCATTATCTCTTTCTTTCTTTCTTTCTTTCCTTCTCTCTTTCTTTCTATCTTTCCTTCTCTCTTTCTTTGTCTTATCCCTTTTTCTCTGTTCCTTTTTTTTTTCCATTCCCTCTATCCTTTTTCTTCCTTTCTTCTTTATGCCCCCCCCCCTCTTTTCTTCTCATATCGTCTCTTTATCCCCCACCCCCCACCCCCCCTCCCCCTTTTTGGCTCCCCGCCTTCAACTCTCTCTTCGTTCATTTTATTCCCCCCTTATGAGTGAGCATGATTATAACAGGAAACATGCACGGCGTATTTATTTACGCAGGAGATCGGTTTATCAGATGTTTACTGGTGGGCAATCCGATAGTTTACAGTAGACGTCACACCGGCTTCAAAGTCAGAGCTGCGTGTTGTTACCAGATGTGTTACATTCTGTGACGCCTGAGAATTTTATTTTTTTTTTTTTTTTTGCGACATTCTCGTATCTGCATTTTATTTATTTATTTATTTACTAGCTGAAGTGCCCGGCCCTGCCCGGGATAAATCTGTTTAGTAGGTGATTATAATGGATCTGCCTCACCTTGTCTGTTCCTTCGGATTTATTTTGTTGTAGTTGATTTATTTGTTTTCAGATAAGTCTTACTGCACTGCCTGTTCTGTATTCATTATGTTGTTGTGTGTCTCACATACCCTGACAGAACGAGACTGCCCATGTACTCGCTGACACCGAGCCCAGAAACGAGACTGCCATATGTACTCACTGACACCCGAGCTCGGGAATCAGAAACTGCTGAGCTGACTGCCAAGTCCATGCCGCAGACATCAGATCTTTTACTTTGTTGCCATAGTCACGAGAATGCCGGTCACCATAAGGGCAAATGGGCCCCGGGGTTTTTTTTTGGGGGGGGGGGGGGGGCGGGGGGTCTCTCTGATTCATTTAATGCGTTTATGTAAACACACGTGTCCCATTTGTGTACACGCGTTTGTCGATATCCTGTAAATACTTATTATTATAGTTATCGGATTTGCCCTATATGTAAACAGTGCGTATCGTTGCTTCATTCCTTGCCCCGCTCCCCTACCGGGCAGCAACTCCTGTCTCTGGAAAACAGAAGGAAAAGAAGAAGAGGAAGAAGAAGGCGGATATGAAGAAGGAGGCGAGATCGAATCTGGAGACAAAGATGAAGGAGAAGAAAACATAAAACCATAACAAAAATAACAAGACCTTATTTACCCTCTAGTATTACCGGACAGTGATAGTCTTATAAATCCAAAACTTCTGAAACACGCTCAACTGATTTTGAATAGCCTGATAAAAAGTCGCGAAAAATACATGAATATTCATAGGCTATTAATCAACAAATATATATTATATATGGATGATTTTTTTTATTTGTTCTGAAAACAGAGCTGTGTAATGTAATGTAATAATGTAATAATGCCCGACTCCAGACTCCCTAAGCAAATCTTCTTCTCTGAGCTCTCCAATGGAACGAGGAATGTTGGGGCCCCAAAGAGACGTTACAAAGACACTCTCAAGCAATCACTGAAGGCCTTTGCCATTGATGTGAGTGAGTGGGAAAAGCTCTCGCTTGATCGTGCAAATTGGAGGGCGGCCCTTACCAGAGGCAGCAAAGCATGGGAAGCTGACAGAGTCCAGCAGGCTATCAAAAAAAGAGAACGGCGCAAGAAAAGGCCCAGTGGTACTGAACCAACGGAGCACTCTTGTCATTTATGCGGAAGGGTCTGCAGGGCAAAAATAGGACTTATCAGTCACATGAGAAGCCATGAGTCATGAAAGAACAGTCTTTCCATTCTGTCCTCTGTGTCCTTTAGTTCTCTTTATTGTCCATGTGTTGAAATTCTCAACAATTTCTGTTCTTTATTCCACTGGTGTTGTTAAGGTCATCATCATACCTGATGGACGAACTATTATTATTATTATTATTATAATGTAATAATTAACTTGATTAGCGCTCAAATCCACAAAAATGATGTGCTCTGAGGCGCTGAGCTAAAATTAATGACAGGATTAACATGAGATCAATTCATCATTCACCCACTCACACACATGAACAAACACTTGATCTGCTCTCGTCCTCAAACCTCTGAGACAAAAAAAAGGGACACCATTCAGTTTCAATGAAAGCAAGTCCTGAACAATTCAGTTTTGGGCCTATTTTTTCCTGGTGTCAACGCTAATGTTGATCCACAATTTAGGCCCACCAATAGAAAAAGCCTTTTCACAAAGCCACAGTCTGACTGTGAACGCCGAGTGGCGTACTGAGATCAGGAAAACTCATGAGAGGATCAATCTACCACAATGTATATCCGTGATATACAACATTGTATCTCTGGTAAAACAGCAAAAATTTAATGAGGATTCGCGTAGGCAGACATTGCCATCTCTCTCTCTCAATTGCTTCTTCAGCCCAACTTTTCCTTTACGCTAGTGGAGTGGAGACTAGTCTGTCTGTCTTTCTCTCTAATCTCCCTCTTTTTTGTCTCTCCCACCTCCCTCTCTCTCTCTCTCTCCCTCTCTTCCGACTCTTCCGAGACTGCCCTGTCCTTCTGTGTCCATCTCTCTTTCATTCTCCTCCACCCCTCCCCCGTTCTCTGTCTTTGTTCTCCTCTCTCTCTCTCTCTCTCTCTCTCTCTCTCTCTCTCTCTCTCTCTCTCTCTCTCTCTCTCTCTCTCTCTCTCTCTCTCTCTCTCTCTGCTTATCTCGGGTTAATTTCCTGTCCCCTTCTGTTGTGACACTGACAGTGGTAATTACCGCTGACTTCAGGCCCTTTGGTTTCCGCCAGCGGTGTTTATAAAATTACAGTCATTTCATGAGGTCTGGTTGCTGGTCATAAGCTGTCAAAGAGAGAGAGAGAGGGAGGATTTCTGTATTGAGAGGGATACGGGAAGAGAGAGGGAGAGAAGGGAGGGAGAGAGAGAGAGAAATAGAAGATATATATATATAGAGAGAGAGAGACGGGAAGAGCGGGGGGGGGGGAGGAAGAAAGAGAAAGAGAGAGATGATAAATATGGAGAGAGAGACACGGGAAGAGAGAGGGAGAGAGAGAGAAAAGGGGGAGAGGGAGAGAAAAAGAGAGAGAGAGAGCTGAGTTTTCATTTCCTTTGTGTTATTTTTCTTTTAGGATTCATTGTATACCTTTCCTCTTGGTAACGTCGGGCTTTGAAAAAGTCTTTTTTTTTCTTTCCTTCCAATTTTTTTTTTTTTTTACATAGCTTGCTTGTAATGGCGGATTCGTTATAATGAATGTCAGAGATGGATCTATGACCGTCATTTCCGGAGTCCAAGAACCGATTTGACCCTCACAAACCATTCTCTTGTCTTAAGCCAGCCACTTGGCCACCATAAAACCCTGTGTTTCTGGCCCATCAAACTCAAGCCATTTTGTCATTACCATCATCGGAACTCAGATCTGTCCTCACCAACTGATGTCCGGACAAATCTACTCTCGTGCCTTTTGTTTCAGCATTGATTAACGTGAATGCCCTTTTTCTTTTGGTCCCCCCCCCCGGGGGAGGGGGAGGGACTGTGGTCTGTTTTTATCTCAGGCAGCTTGATTAAAGTGCTGGGCTTGAGATCACTTTCTCACCCGAGGACACAGCACGCACGCGCGTGAACTGGTTCATGGACATTCTGGAACTCACGTTTCTGTCTGTCTGTCTGCCTGTCTGTCAGTCAGTCTGTCTCTCTGGTAGTCTGTCTGTATGTCTGTTTGTCTATCTGCCTGTCTGGCTGTCTGCCTGCCGGTCTGTCATGCGTTCGTGAGCTCTGCGGTTGTTCATCTCCATTGTTTTAGGTACCCCTTTATTATTTTTGCATCAATAATTGTTCTGAAACTTGGCATGTGATAACTTAGGACATACATAAATCTTTGAGTGGAAGGGTTTTGAATTCATTTACCCCGTCTCTCATAATTCACTGGAACAATTTGCTGATTCATTTTTTAAGAATTAATTTTCCTTCATTCAAATAATAATAAAACAAAAATGGATAGAGATATTGTAGTTTTGCTCTATGCAAATTTACGTTATACACTGACAAAACATCTGTGCAAATTTCAGCTCATTTGGACAGAAAATAAAAAAGTTATAGGGATTTTCTGCTCAAAATGTCAATTTTGAGAAAATCATCGAAGAGGTCACAAAATTCCTATTACAACAGCACTAAAAATGATACATCGATACCAATTTGAACCCTAAAAGCACAAAATGTCGTGACTTTTGCGCACTGTGCCACATACAAAAATGGATTAGGCAGCCAAAATCGAAGTTTTTCAAAAATTGAGAATTTTGATGTTTTTTTTTGTAGCACATGCCCTTAATAATTGAGCATCAGATCTAGCCGGGCAGTTACAGATATTTTTTTTCATTTGTTTCGTGCTTTTGAGCCTGGGTATGTACGATTGAGCGCTGCTAGTCTCCCCGAAAAAAGGCGACACAGAGGTCGCCATGGCCCTGAACCTGAAGTGGTGTTCATGTGTGTCGCGCATCTGAGCAAAGGCATGTCAGATTTAGCTGCGAGTCTTCTCATCTCGAAGAAGAACGACCATAGGTCTCCCACTTAGAAGCTCTGCACGAAAGTTCATCATCATTGCTCCACGATACTGGCATATTTCAGACTTATGCCAAAAGGGAAGTGGCGGTTCATTGCAATTTTGAGCATGAGGGCCATCAGATAATACAATATAATAATATATTTAAAAAAATGTTCGCCAATAGGAAAATGTAATAATCCAATAGAATCGTAATGGCGTAAGTCAGGAAATGTCAAGAGAAGAAACAGTTTTTTTCTTATCTTAAAGGTGTCAAAAATGATTTATGCCATTAGCGTAGAGCAGTAACGACATTTTTTTGGCTCTGAAAATGCCAAGAATGGTCCATTGATTCTCTGCCCCTCCATCTTGCCT
This sequence comes from Onchidella celtica, assembly GCA_963931925.1. Lineage (NCBI taxonomy): Eukaryota > Metazoa > Mollusca > Gastropoda > Systellommatophora > Onchidiidae > Onchidella > Onchidella celtica. The sequence goes on along the minus strand of OZ007580.1, from coordinate 8,799,358 downwards.
TGGACAATACCGCAGTGGTTGATTTCTTACGTGCAGTTTACTTTACAATTTCTGCTCATCGTTGGCACGTTCTTTGTTTCATTTTTCCCCTCCACGTAGATTTAATTTGTTCTGTCTGTCTTCGTTTCAGGTGATCACTCCGTCCCGCAATATAATCGTGTGTGCTGACTCCAGGAGAGAGATGGAAGAATGGATTAACGCCTTAAAGATGGCAGCTAACAAAGAGTATTACGAAGTGAGTACAACAAGAAACCGTTGTGTTTATGTGAGCGTGTCCGGTCCTCTGTTGGGCTCATTGGTGGCAGCGAGGAGTAAGTCTACGCAGCAAGAAATATACGGCATACTGTTTGTCTGCCCGTCTCTCCAATTATCTGTCTGTCTATTTTCGACTGTCTATGTCTGTCCGTCTATGTTTGTCTGTCTATATGTGCGACTGTCTATGTCTGTCTGTCTGTCTGTCTGTGTTCGACTGTTTGTGTCTGTCTGTGTTCGAATGTCGATGTCCGTCTGGATGTCTGTGTTCGACTGTCTATATCTTATATGTCTATGTCTGTCTCTCATTGTTTGTCTGTAAGTGTCTGTCTTTCTGACAGGTTGTGGGCTAAAAAGATAGACATGAGAAAACCTTCAACCAATTAAATGCCAACGTGTTTTATTGCCCACCGTCTGAATGTTTCTGTCTGTTGGTCCTGAAAACAGCAGCTGTCAAAAAGTACAAGGAAGAGAGTACAGAACCTTTGTGTCTAGCTGTTGTTGTTGTTGTTTTTGTTGTCAACAGTACGTTCGTTTGTTTGTTTGCAGTTATGTCGCTGTATTATTGCTGTTATCGTTATTATTGCCTCTATCGTTTTTTATCATAATACATGTTTCAGTGTATACATATCACATTCTGCATATCTACATTGTGCCCTCGTTCAGGTGTGTTATCATGCAATATCCATCCAGTCGCTCTCTCTCTCTCTCTCTCTCTCTCTCTCTCTCTCTCTTCCCCCCCCCTCCCCCCCCCCACCACACCTGTTGTGTCTACTTTATCGTTTTGATCATAATTTATGGACTGACTAATTAATTGACTGAGTGACTGACTGACTGGATGACTGCGCCAGACACAACCGGATTCACCCTTCAGTGACTGCATCTTTTACAAGGTAAGTGCGCTGAGTGCATTTGTAACAGCTTGTGTGGGTATGAGAGAGAGAGAGAGAGAGAAGAAAGAAAACGGAAGGAAGGTCGAAAGGACCTTCGAATCAAAGACAGAAGGCATAAAAAACAAGTCAACGGAAACAGAGAAGAGCAAGCTGGAAAGAATAAAGATACAAGAGGATGGAGAGAAGAGTTCACCCTGCAGCGAACGTGAAGAAATACGTCAAACGTGCCAGGAAATGATGGTACAATGAGAGTGACAGAAGAGATGAAGAGAGAAAAAGAAACAAAAAAGAGGTAGAGGCAGTTCTCCCAATTAGGGGAGATTACTCATCTAATAATGGCATGATAAGCCGAGTTACTTGCCTTGCCTGTGGAAGTACCACGTACCGGGCATGGTACTTCACCACAGTCATGTATCACGCACAGAGCGTAAACTTTGTTATGACCCAAAATAGCGAGATGCACTGCGTAGTTCTTTTCAGAGAGCAAAGCAAGTTTAATCAGTGCAGTTTGACGTTGGATTTCAGATTTGAAATAGGTTTTATGTGTTCCACTGTATAATATACACTTTGGGAAAGATCCTTCGGTACTGATAACACCTAGCCAGAATAGTAGTTTTCATATAGAACAGGAGTTTGTGAGACCCAGCGGAGAAATTAAACTTGGTAAAATATAGTGAGATGTCAAAGTGTGGTGTATTTAGAAGGTAAATTTGTGGTTTTGTAGTTCAGAATAGAAATGTTGTACCAGGAAAGGAGGCGTCACCTGTGTTTCTTGCGTGATTTCTGCTGTGTGCGAAGCTGTTTTGTTGTTGTTTTAATTTGCTGGGATTTGGGGTTGGGGGGAGGGAGCATTACAGATGGAAGGGTAGGGAGGAAAGTTGGTAGTACTAGTGTGTTTGCTTGTGTGTTTATAATGTAGTGGTTTGTGCAATTAAAGTATAGCTTGCGGTCTGGAACTATAAGATGATAGAACACACCCGCACGTGTACATACGATTGATGAACTCTCTCTGTGTCTGTCTCTCTCTCTCTTTCTTTCTCTCCCTATCTCACTCTCTGTCTGTCTCTCTCTGTCTATGTCCCTGTCTCTCTCTCTCTCTCTCTCTCTCTCCCTCTGTCTCTCTCTCTCTGTCTTTCTCTGTCTCTCTCTCTCCCTCTGTCTCTCTCTCTCTGTCTTTCTCTGTCTCTCTCTCTGCCCCTGCCTCTGTCTGTCTGTCTGTCTCTCTCTCTCTATCTATCTCCCTCTGTGCATCTCTCTATCTCTCTCAGCCTCCCAATTTAAAGAAATACTAACCACAATTAACATAGAAAAAAAAAAGGGAGAAATAGATAATCAACATAAATATCCAGACAGATAGACAGAAAGGAGGAATGCACGAGAGAGAGAGAGGGGGGCGGGGGGGGGGGAACATTTGCCACTACGATGGAGAGTCGAAGATCGGTAGTGCACTTCCAAATCTGAAAGAGAGAGAGAGAGAAAGAAATAGGAAAAAGAAGAAAATTGGGATGGGGCCTACAGGAAAATCGTCAGTTGGGGTCGAGGAGGGTTAAAAAGCAATTTTAGGAAAAACCTAATTGGATCTATTGAAATCTTGTGTGACAGCTTAATGGGGCTGGACAGCCGACTTGAAGGAGAAGAACGAAAGCGAAGAAGAAGGAGAAGAAAAACAAGAACTTCAGGGGGAAAACATTCTTAAAAGCGGTTACTGGTGATTGGGGAAACTTGTCTTTTTGTTCAGTGTGAACACACTACTAACTGTAGACGGGGTGGCCCCGAGGGTGGCGAGCGACAGAATAGCCCGAGTTGACGTCAGCGGGGGGGGGGGGGTGGTGTTGATGGTGGACATTGCGAAATAGCCTGACCTTCTATTCTATCTATCATCTTTCTCCAGCCAGGCTGTCGTGTCGATCTCACTCTAGACCCCCCCCCCCACCCACCCACCCACCTTGGACATGACAGGCAAGCTAGGCAAATCTCTCGATAGATCTGATGATCTTATCCATCAGTCATTCTGTACCTTCCTTCCCAACGCCCCCCCCCCCCAAACCTCTTCCTGATTTCTTCAATCTTCCCTTCATGGGATTGGGAGTGTCCCCTCTCAACCCTAGGTCGCGCCCAGGTCAGTCTCTTTATGACCGCAACGTGATCGAACATTCTGGTCTTACCTTTCCCATACCCCCCTTCCCCTCCCCCTTTTCCAAGTACACACGCGCGCGCGCGCATTCACACACACACACACACACGTGTTCTTCTTCTTCGTCTTCGTCTTCCACCGTTCCTTGCTTCGGTGGCACGAAAATATTCTACAAGTGAAACAGTTCTGTAATCACTGTCTTGGTCTCTCTGTCCATCCTAGCCTAACTTCCTTCTCTTCGACTCTCTCTGTGTCTCTTTCTGTCTGTCTGTCTGTCTGTCTGTCCCTCTCTCACTCTGTCATCCTCCTCACACACCCTACACTCCAACCCCACCATTTTGACTCTCTTTCTCTCCCGGTCTCACTCCTCTACTACTCTTCTCTATCTATCTATCTATCTATCTATCTATCTATCTATCTATCTATCTATCTATCTATCTATCTGTGTCTATCTATCTGTCAGTATGACTGTTTGTCTGTCTGTCTGTATCTATCTATCTATCTATCTATCTATCTATCTATCTATCTATCTATCTATCTATCTATCTGTCTGTCTGTCTGCCTGTCTGTCTGTCTGTCTGTCTGTCTATCTATCTGTCTGTCTGTCTGTCTATCTATCTATCTATCTACCTGTCTGTCTGTCTATCTATCTATCTATCTATCTGTCTGTCTGTCTGTCTGTCTGTCTGTCTGTCTATCTGTCTGTCTGTCTGTCTGTCTGTCTGTCTGTCTGTCTGTCTCCCCTAACGTGAAACAACTTCATCAGTGAACGACAATCTCCCAACTAGCCCCCGAACTTCCCCCCTCAGCCACCACCTTATCCTGTCACCCCGTTCCTCCGTGACCATGTACTCATACTTTCTGTCCATCCCGTCCATCCCCCTCTTCCGTATCTCCCGCGACAGCTGAACCTGGGCATTAAGTGTTCTTTCTCTGTCCTGTCTCCTTCTCCCTGTCAGTCACCTGTCAAAGGTGGAGAGTAGGACACTGAATTGGTTGAAAACAGGCAGATAGACAGACAGACTTACGGGCTTAGGGATGAATGAAATAATGGATGGTTGGATGGACGGATGGATGGGTGGGTAGATGAGTGAATGCATGGTTCGATGGATGAATGGATGGATGGATGAGTGAATGGATGGATGGATGGACGGATGGATGGGTGGGTAGATGAGTGAATGCATGGTTCGATGGATGAATGGATGGATGGATGAGTGAATGGATGGATGGATGGGTAGATGAGTGAATGCATGGTTCGATGGATGAATGGATGGATGGATGAGTGAATGGATGGATGGATGGGTGGGTAGATGAGTGAATGCATGGTTCGATGGATGAATGGATGGATGGATGAGTGAATGGATGGATGGATGGACGGATGGATGGGTGGGTAGATGAGTGAATGCATGGTTCGATGGATGAATGGATGGATGGATGAGTGAATGGATGGATGGATGGGTGGGTAGATGAGTGAATGCATGGTTCGATGGATGAATGGATGGATGGATGAGTGAATGGATGGATGGATGGGTGGGTAGATGAGTGAATGCATGGTTCGATGGATGAATGGATGGATGGATGAGTGAATGGATGGATGGATGGACGGATGGATGGGTGGGTAGATGAGTGAATGCATGGTTCGATGGATGAATGGATGGATGGATGAGTGAATGGATGGATGGATGGACGGATGGATGGGTGGGTAGATGAGTGAATGCATGGTTCGATGGATGAATGGATGGATGGATGAGTGAATGGATGGATGGATGGGTAGATGAGTGAATGCATGGTTCGATGGATGAATGGATGGATGGATGGATGGGTGGGTAGATGAGTGAATGCATGGTTCGGTGGATGGATGGATGGATGAGTGAATGGATGGATGGATGAGTGGGTAGATGAGTGAATGCATGGTTCGATGGATGAATGGATGGATGGATGAGTGAATGGATGGATGGATGGGTGGGTAGATGAGTGAATGCATGGTTCGGTGGATGAATGGATGGATGGATGAGTGAATGGATGGATGGATGGGTGGGTAGATGAGTGAATGCATGGTTCGATGGATGAATGGATGGATGGATGGATGGGTGGGTAGATGAGTGAATGCATGGTTCGGTGGATGAATGGATGGATGGATGAGTGAATGGACGGATGGATGGGTGGGTAGATGAGTGAATGCATGGTTCGATGGATGAATGGATGGATGGATGAGTGAATGGATGGATGGATGGGTAGATGAGTGAATGCATGGTTCGATGGATGAATGGATGGATGGATGAGTGAATGGATGGATGGGTGGGTAGATGAGTGAATGCATGGTTCGATGGATGAATGGATGGATGGATGAGTGAATGGATGGATGGGTGGGTAGATGAGTGAATGCATGGTTCGATGGATGAATGGATGGATGGATGAGTGAATGGATGGATGGATGGGTAGATGAGTGAATGCATGGTTCGATGGATGAATGGATGGATGGATGAGTGAATGGATGGATGGGTGGGTAGATGAGTGAATGCATGGTTCGATGGATGAATGGATGGATGGATGAGTGAATGGATGGATGGATGGGTAGATGAGTGAATGCATGGTTCGGTGGATGAATGGATGGATGGATGAGTGAATGGATGGATGGATGGGTAGATGAGTGAATGCATGGTTCGATGGATGAATGGATGGATGGATGAGTGAATGGATGGATGGATGAGTGGATGAATGAATGAATGGATGGATGAGTGAATGGATGGATGGATGGATGACTGAATGGCTGGGTGGATGGATGGATGACTGAATGGCTGGGTGGATGGAAGGACGGGTGGATTGATGGATGAATGGATGGAGGGGTGGATCAATGGATAAATGGATGGATGGATGAATGGATGAATAAATAAATGGGTGGATGGATGGATGGATGAATAAATGGATGGATGCATGGATGGATGGATTGATCGTGCCAGAGAGCAAGAATGGAGACATGAAAGACAATGCCAGATAACAGCCAGGTCCCGATGAGATCAAACTCCCTCTTGTCAGTGACAGCCCCGTGCGTCATAACTTTCTCCTGGTGTCCTGCATCTGGGGCGGACAGTGTGACGTCAAATGGTGAAGCGGCACTGAACACACACACGCGCACACACACACACACCGCTACACACACAGTTACACGGATACACAGAGACTCGCACACATGGCTGCATACACACATTCTCTATAATATATTATTATGTGTAATAAATTTTCACAGGCCCATAGAAACGCGTGTTCACACGTTCTGTAGCCATTCATATACGTGTAATATTTATCGTGTATGCGTTATCCATGCGTTAAGAATTTCATTTTAGCTCAGAGGTTCCCGGCCGAACAGCGTCTGGACTACAAAGCACGGCGGAAAATACCGAGTTTTGATGTTTGCCAAGACATTTTAGATCGGACCGGACGCCGAATAATAATAATATTGATAATAATGACAATAATCCCCCCCCCACTCTTCCTCTTTCTGTGTGCATGTATTAGTTTATCTATCATTCTATCTATCTATCTATCTATCTATCTATCTATCTATCTATCTATCTATCTATCTATCTATCTATCTATCTATCTCTATCTATCTATCTATCTATCTATCTATCTATCTATCTCTATCTATCTATCTATCTATCTATCTATCTATCTATCTATCTATCTATCTCTATCTATCTATCTATCTATCTATCTATCTATCTATCTCTATCTATCTATCTATCTATCTATCTATCTATCTATCTATCTATCTATCTCTATCTATCTATCTATCTATCTATCTATCTATCTATCTCTATCTATCTATCTATCTATCTATCTATCTATCTATCTATCTCTATCTATCTATCTATCTATCTATCTATCTATCTATCTATCTATCTATCTATCTATCTATCTCTATCTATCTATCTATCTATCTATCTGTCTATCTATCTATCTATCTATCTATCTATCTATTTATCTATCTATCTATCTATCTATCTATCTATCTATCTATCTATCTATCTATCTATCTATCTATCTATCTATCTATCTATCTATCTATCTATCCGTCCTTCCGTCCGTCCGTCCGTCTGTCTGTCTGTCTGTCTCTGTGTCTGTCCTGTCTGTCTGTGTGCCCTCCCTTCTGTCCGTCTGTCTGTCCATCCGTCCCTCCCGATCAGTCTCTCTTCTGTCTATCCGAATATCTCTCTTGCCGTAATAGTCCATTCCTGCCCCCCTGTTGTCATTCGATATCCTTTCCCCAACAAAACAGGAAACTTAAAACCCAACACATAATGAAAATTTGAAACTTTATCAGTTAGGAAAACAGGAACGAAAGCATCCTTTGACGTCATGAGGAAACCGGGAAGTGTAATGGTATAGGCAGGAAAGGATCAGATCGAGAGCTGCATGATAAACCGGCGTAAGTGGACTTTTTTTGTTTCTTTCTTCAAAAATTGAGATGTTTGGCATGCCTGTCACCCCTGTCATCCCGCAGGTTGTGTTAGGAATTGGGAGTTGTACTCTGAAAACTGTTTCGAATAACATTGTTTTTTGTTGTTGTTGTTTTTGATATTACTGTGAGTATTAAATCTGATGAAGAATTTTTTTTTTTTTTTTTGCTTCTCCTGAAACATATTTATGAAAATCGAGTTACGACAGTTTATCACATGACTCGAGATAGACTATAATGAAATAGTCAGATAGGTATTTTTAGTGTTGTTTATCTCTGTGTAGTACTAGTACCAGTAAGTGATCAAACAGGACGGAACAAGGCAAAGTGTTTTCAGCACTGGTTCTCAAAATGTCGTTTCTTACGTCCCTGTTGTGTTTCTGGTTTAGCAAACAGAAGGGCGTATCTTTGTTTTGCAGACTGTACCATTGTGTGAGTTTAATTTGTTTATTTAGTTTTTGATCAGATCATTAATTTTGCAGTTTTGTTTGTTTGGTTTGGTTTTGGGGCCCCTGAACTTAAACTCAACTTGGAACTCTGGGCTCAGGTGTGCGGTTGAGTGGTTGAGGAGTATTGTGTCGTGGAGAGTGAGCCTGAGAAAGAGAGAGAGGGAGAGAGATGGGGAGGAGAGAGAGAGGAAGGAGGAGGAGAGAGAGAGAGGGGGGAAGAGAAAGAGGGAGAGATAGAGAAAGAGAGAGGGAGAGAAAGAGAGAGAGAAAGCCAGAGAGAGAGGGGGGGAGAAAGAGAGGAAGAGGGAGAGAGAGGGGGGGGGAAGAGAGAGAGAGAGAGAGAGAAAGAGAGAATTTAACAACATAATTTGCCTTTACCAGTTGGTCAGTACATTTTGCAAATGGAAGTATAGCAAAAAGAATATGCGCTCCTTGCCCAAGTTTATTTGGCTTTTAAACACGGTGGCATTGATGTGTTCTGGAAATACTTTATGTCGCTGCTTAGTGTCTTGACCACGTCTACAGCGAAATAATTATTGGAAAAAGTTGAAGTAGGTCAAGATTTTTAAAGTAATAGGAAAAAAATTATATTTTTTCAAACATAATAGCAGTCTCATTTTCACTTCAGTATGGGCTTTTTTTAAACCTAGATGAGCCGTGTCCGTGTGATTTCGTTTCTGATAGTGATATCAGGTGTGTTTAGAGGCAATAATCATTTTACTTTGTGTTGTTTTGTTGTTGTTGTTTTCAAAGGAATTTTGCAACGAAATTTTAAGATAGAGGAGCCAAAGCTGATCTACCGTGCAATATGAGAGCCAGCTTCGCGGTACACCCTTGGGACCCCACAGTTTTTCTGTGGTTTTTAAAATATTTCGTCAATTTCTTACTACTGGTCGCATACGTCTTTGTGCTGTATTGTTCTTCTCTGTTCCATTTATTAAATCTTTCATTGTTCGATTGTTTTCTCTGTTCCATTTATTAAATCTTTCATTGTTCGATTGTTTTCTCTGTTCCATTTATTAAATCTTTCATTGTTCGATTGTTTTCTCTGTTCCATTTATTAAATCTTTCATTGTTCGATTGTTTTCTCTGTTCCATTTATTAAATCTTTCATTGTTCGATTGTTTTCTCTGTTCCTTTTATTAAATCTTTCATTGTTCCGTTGTTTTCTCTGTTCCTTTTATTAAATCTTTCATTGTTCCGTTGTTTTCTCTGTTCCTTTTATTAAATCTTTCATTGTTCCGTTGTTTTCTCTGTTCCTTTTATTAAATCTTTCATTGTTCCGTTGTTTTCTCTGTTCCTTTTATTAAATCTTTCATTGTTCCGTTGTTTTCTCTGTTCCTTTTATTAAATCTTTCATTGTTCCGTTGTTTTCTCTGTTCCTTTTATTAAATCTTTCATTGTTCGATTGTTTTCTCTGTTCCTTTTATTAAATCTTTCATTGTTCGATTGTTTTCTCTGTTCCTTTTATTAAATCTTTCATTGTTCGATTGTTTTCTCTGTTCCTTTTATTAAATCTTTCATTGTTCGATTGTTTTCTCTGTTCCTTTTATTAAATCTTTCATTGTTCCGTTGTTTTCTCTGTTCCTTTTATTAAATCTTTCATTGTTCGATTGTTTTCTCTGTTCCTTTTATTAAATCTTTCATTGTTCCGTTGTTTTCTCTGTTCCTTTTATTAAATCTTTCATTGTTCCGTTGTTTTCTCTGTTCCTTTTATTAAATCTTTCATTGTTCGATTGTTTTCTCTGTTCCATTTATTAAATCTTTCATTGTTCGATTGTTTTCTCTGTTCCTTTTATTAAATCTTTCATTGTTCCGTTGTTTTCTCTGTTCCTTTTATTAAATCTTTCATTGTTCGATTGTTTTCTCTGTTCCATTTATTAAATCTTTCATTGTTCGATTGTTTTCTCTGTTCCTTTTATTAAATCTTTCATTGTTCCGTTGTTTTCTCTGTTCCTTTTATTAAATCTTTCATTGTTCCGTTGTTTTCTCTGTTCCTTTTATTAAATCTTTCATTGTTCCGTTGTTTTCTCTGTTCCTTTTATTAAATCTTTCATTGTTCCGTTGTTTTCTCTGTTCCTTTTATTAAATCTTTCATTGTTCCGTTGTTTTCTCTGTTCCTTTTATTAAATCTTTCATTGTTCCGTTGTTTTCTCTGTTCCATTTATTAAATCTTTCATTGTTCCGTTGTTTTCTCTGTTCCATTTATTAAATCTTTCATTGTTCCGTTGTTTTCTCTGTTCCATTTATTAAATCTTTCATTGTTCCGTTGTTTTCTCTGTTCCATTTATTAAATCTTTCATTGTTCCGTTGTTTTCTCTGTTCCTTTTATTAAATCTTTCATTGTTCCGTTGTTTTCTCTGTTCCATTTATTAAATCTTTCATTGTTCCGTTGTTTTCTCTGTTCCTTTTATTAAATCTTTCATTGTTCCGTTGTTTTCTCTGTTCCATTTATTAAATCTTTCATTGTTCCGTTGTTTTCTCTGTTCCATTTATTAAATCTTTCATTGTTCCGTTGTTTTCTCTGTTCCATTTATTAAATCTTTCATTGTTCCGTTGTTTTCTCTGTTCCATTTATTAAATCTTTCATTGTTCCGTTGTTTTCTCTGTTCCATTTATTAAATCTTTCATTGTTCCGTTGTTTTCTCTGTTCCTTTTATTAAATCTTTCATTGTTCCGTTGTTTTCTCTGTTCCATTTATTAAATCTTTCATTGTTCCGTTGTTTTCTCTGTTCCATTTATTAAATCTTTCATTGTTCCGTTGTTTTCTCTGTTCCATTTATTAAATCTTTCATTGTTCCGTTGTTTTCTCTGTTCCATTTTTTTTTTTTTTCTTGATAAAGGCGAAAGCCGAAAATTTGAGCATTTTCCGTCTTCTCTTTAGTTTGCTTTGTATCGTTTGGGCTTTATTTCTCACGCAGGGTTTCGCTACATACAACTTTTTCTTTTTGCCCGATTTTAACAACACTCAAAAGCGCGGGACGAGAGATTGGTGGGGGGGGGGGGGCAGTGGCATTTCGTGGACCGCTGGTCAGTGGGGGATTAATGTGGCTTCTCTAAAGACCACACGGAGAAGAGATGATCGATGTCTGGCCTGGCCGGAAGTGTGAGTGAGTCAGGTAGGCAAGGTGCGTACTTCATGTGGCCAGAACGGGGGGTGGGGGGGGGCGATCATTGTTAATATCAGAGGCTTTACAGCAAAGCATGTACTTGACCTATGGCCACAAAGTCATGAGAAGGGGTCAGCATAACTCTTAGCCCCGAATCAAACAGCAGAAGGAGTCACCGCGAAAAGCCGCAGTAAAGCCGTGCCAGGGCGTCGATTGCAAAACAAAATAAAAAAATGGCACCAGAGAAAACAGAAGACCTCATCACACCGACCTTTGCCACTTTAGACTAGACTGAAGCGCGCTGTTGAACATGGCTCGGCTCTCTGCGGTTGCTCCTTATTCTGTCTGATTTGGGCCTTATGTGTTTGATGTACTGTAGACGGACGCTCTGAGGGAAGCGGGTCTGAAGTAGGTCTCATGCCAAATGACTATTTCAGAAGTGCCAATTTTCTGTTGATAGGCCGTACAGTTGAGTTTCACAGTATCATGAGGATGATTCTTTTCCCTTCTTTGAACTGCCGAGTTACTATTCTGGACATAGTATGTTCCGTCTCCTCCATCATACCCTTACAGGAAGTAGACGTGGGTTGGCAGGGAGATATTTAGGGAGGAATTTCCTTCTGAGGTCCATCTGACTCTCGTTCAGCTCTACACCAGTCACTTCTGCTCTTTGTACAGTGTTGCATTTCAACCGCAGAACCACCAACTCATAATGAAAGATTCCATCTCCTAAAGCTGTGTTTTCATGTGGACGGAAACGGCAGCGGAAACGTAAAAAATCCATCGAGTAATAAAAAGAAAGAGTGTTTCCATGTGCACAGAAACAGCTTTTCCATACACACCAAAAGATTCTTTCAATTTCACTACTTAAGGATTTTTGACATTTCCGTTGGCTGTTTCCGTTTCTGCACATATGAAAACACATCTTTACCTAGAACAGAGCGGCGGCATTAATCCATCTCGCAGTGACCCATGAAAAAATTATTCCCTCAGCGCCCTTATGTCAAATTTTGACTACCTAAAATCTCCACATCAAATTGCAGCTGCTTTTTTTTTGAAGTTGCGACATCCGCAATTTTATCGTGTACTTTCTGCATCTTAGTGTCCATAACCGCATATTTAAAATTGCGTAAAAGAATATTTTTGTAAAATTTCTTTTCAAGGGCCTCAGATTTGAAATTATCTGCCTTTCTTCTTTGAGAGAGACTGAAAATTTTTATGACTTTTAAACATCAGCTGAAGCGTCATCTCTTTACACTCTGAATGTCCATCTAGTTGTTTGTTTTTTCCTGAGTATGCCTGTGTATTGTGTGTGTGATTATACGATATAAATGTAAAGTGCTTAAAGCCTGGTTGTGAACGGGATGAAGCGCTATAGAAATGCTATGTATTATTATTATTACTGTTATAACTGATAAGTTGCTTAATGCCATGGTCTTTGTGTGAAGCCGGCCGTTTATCTGTCATTCTTTAAAAATGACGACAGCAAAAAATCCGAAGGAGTTGATCTATCCCGTTTTTCACGTCTACTATTCCCGTTCCATCCCAAAGTCTACAGAAGTTCATTTCCCCCGTATAAACATCATTATTTCATAATTATTCGCCTCTCCAAATGAACGAGTTTGACGGGTTTGTAGGATGAAGAGATTCACAAACGAAGGGCCACGTCTTGTCTGACAGGATGTGATTAATATTGTTTATGAATTAATTGCTGAAATGGGGTTAATCAAACACGCCTGCAAAATAAAATAAAAAAAACAAGTGCTTTTATGCGTAGGAAATCACAATCGAACCATCCATTGGCCCTACACCTTTTAGAGTCAAAATCATACGAGTTTATGATGCGTGGGTAGTTCAGTATTTTGTTTGCTTGTTTCTTTGGTATTTGGTTTGTGGTAAAGTGTTTTCGTTTCTTTAGCCGACTCCAAAATAGTTTAACCCTGCTGTAGAGTTTTTAATGCGGAAGTTGCGAAATGTGTTGTGATATAAAACGCAGAAAGGTGAGGAAAAAATTATCGAGCCGAGAAAACAGGAAATGCTGTACTGGTAGCCCTGAGTGCGCATTACCTGAGGCTGGAGACGAAACATTCAGCCAAAAACAAAAATACATGCCTTAAAAACACCATCATAGATTAGTGAGGTTCGAACCGTCTCCTCGAGCAGGATTCGAATTTCCGGTGTTCTTTTTTGCGCCCCAGTCAAGTGCTCTATCCACTAGTCCACTGCACTGACTGCACTGAGTATCTTTCTTTATCCGACTTAATAGTTACGAAACTTAAAAAAAAAAAACAACAAAAAAAAACTTACACAAAAAGACGTTATTCAACCGTTAGTTTTCAGAAGTTGACCCCCAGTATAACCAGAGAGTATAGATGTATAGAGAGGGTTCACTTCCGCCAAATCGCGAAGCTAGGTCGCTGCGGTAAACAAGAATTGAAAGAGACCTTCTTCACCAAAGGTAGTGTGAATATCTGTCTACTGTGGTTTGTTCATATTTTTGGGCTGACTGAAACTATTTACAGCCGTTTGTAAGCTCCTATGCCCCAATCAAATGGATATTGTTTACCACAGCGACCTACTTTCCACTCCATGCTAGCAGTGGTTTGGCAGAGCCGCCCCTGTCTCGCAGTGCAAGTCGACCAATAGTGAACCCTCTCTCTGGTATAACACAGCTTGCCGACTGGCAAGGGCTATACACGCTTGCCAAATATCTCAATTTGAAAACAAAACAAAAGGTCGAGTTACGATACTTTATGTCGCGGCTCTCGATATATTTTTAGTTTATCCTGACAGTGCATAGTTCATGGCGAGCCAATGTGGGAAGAATAAAGTTCTGTTTCCATGTGTACAGAAACGGAAACGGCAACGGAGACGTCAGAAACCCCTCAAGTATTGAAATAGAAAGAAATGTTTTCGTGTGTACCAAACACTGTTTCCGTACATACGGAAACACTCTTTCTTTGTACAACTTCGTGGATGTTTGTCATTTCCGTTTCCCTAGACATGAAAACGCAGCTATAGAGAAAATGGAGAAGTTTCAAGAGCTTAGAGTTTCTGCATGCAGCATGCGCCTTCTTGCAAGTCGTGACCATCTCTGCATTTTTTGTGTATAAAATTTGTAAAGTCTCGCTGTTCGAGACAGTATCGTGTTTTTCAGACGCCTAATCTGCAAAGCTATGTTTAGCTATCTCAGTACATTGACATTCGAACGTGGGTGTGATCAAGCAACACAATTGTTGTTCACCCTTGGTAAAATTCACGGGTTGCTAAAGATTTTGAATGGACTGTTTGCCAGCCGGAGCGTGACGTGACGTTACTCGGATGACGTCATAATGTGACCGGTAACCCAGATGTTTAAATCGCCTGAACTTCAGTGAAGCGCGAATGAACTCGAGCGAACGAACACAGGTGAATTAAATAGGAATGTTTTATTCTATAGAGATGACGGACTGAGAGTGAACAACGTCTATCTGTGTTTAACCTTTAAAATGCTCGCAATGTTCATGAATTGTCATCTGAAATGGCTTTTGTGGATCTTATAGAAAAGCGAACGTAATTTTTGGAAAATTGATAATGATACCCGCGACACAGGATACCGAGACGGTTAAGTCGCCAAATTCCGTCCGACGACTTGGGCGCGTATCATCCCTGTCAATTATGCAACATTTCGCACCACATCCCTTCATAATTGAACAAAAAAGACTAGCATTGTCACGAGTGGAGTGAGTGCAATTAAGGGGATTGCTACAGAGCGGGTGTAGAATAAGAAGAGCTCACGACAGACGGATAGGAAAAGACGTGAAAGGGGAAGAGTAAAAATAACTCATGCAGACAAGTGGGAAAAGCGTGCGGGTATGAGTGGTGTGGAAGTCTGAATGAGGCGAAAGCGCTGGATTACTATCACTGCAAGTTAGAAGGTCCTACGGATCGGACCTGTGAATAAGAGCCCATCGGGCGGACATAAAGGGAAGCAGTCGAGAAGACTAGTGAGAGTCTTTCCAGTTATGACTGGTATGTAGAACGTTGATTGATTATTATGATTGATGTATTATATTATATTCGTCTATTACCATGATGTGAATAAGTATATGTGAGGAATGTGGAAGTCCTTGATATTGGATATAGCAATGTGCGCCACGAGCGATAGATGAAAGTGAGTTCATGGATTTGTAGCGCGAGTGAGTAGTGTGTACTCCGATGGAGGTGTGTTACCGTAAGATGTGTGGTGAGTGAAAGGTGAACTAGGGTGTGTACGCTTCGTGGATTGTAAGGAGAGGTGGA
>OZ007580.1:8741280-8778780 GCA_963931925.1 Onchidella celtica | reverse complement strand
CACGATCGCAGAGAAGAAGAAATATTATACATGTAATAAACACAAAGGGAGATTTTTTTTGTTAAAAGTTTCTGAAGTTTGTGTTAAGTTCACGTGGTTACAAACGTGAGAGAGTACTGAGTACTTGTTGTACTCTCGGTGTTTTCATAGTCTATTTCCGTGCTTTGTTGCTGTCAGAACGGATGTTTTCTTAAGTATTTTTGAAGTGTTTCTCTAGTGTCTTCACGTACGGTTTGTATGTTTTTACTCGAGTTTATCGGTCATTATACTGTGTCTGTCAAGACGCCTGTGTTACTACGATATTATAAATCTCAGTTTAGAATCACCATTTTTGCCGTGATTGATGGACACGGAGTACGTGGATTTAATGTGCCCTATTAATTTAGACGTAAGTGTTTTATTTCAGTGAATTGGATTGTGAAATGCCAGGCCTACAGTAGTTTCTTGTACAGTGTTTGTTGTGACAATCACCTGTTGCTTTTGTTTCCTTGCGGACTGGATAATCAAAGGAAGACTTCTTAAGCATAGTGGGCTTGGATCCAGAAACATGGCATTTATTACATTAATTGGTTCCCTGTGTTAAATTGTTTGCTTCTTCTTGAAAACAATCCGGTGTTTTGTCACCATTATATAGGCCATGGTGGGTTTGCTCAGTCATAAGTATCATGAGTTTTCTAGGAGATAAATAGCTGTAGGAGTGGCTGGCGCGTGGTAACAGGTAGGATTGTCTTATGCATTATCCTGTCTGTCGGCTTAAACTGTATTCTAACATAATATATTAGCAGGAACGTTGGGAACAGTGTATGTGTACGACAAATAGCGAAGGGGTACCATTATAATGAGTTACACAGCATCAGTCGGGCACATCTTTCATATTTTTCCGAGCCCTGCATTTACTATAAAAATATCCATCTAAAGGACCAACTTGCCAGCTGCCCTCTGCGACCCCTGCTCGAAGAAATCCTGAAGTCGCGTCCTTGTAATATCCCTGTCATGTAACTCAAATAGAACTCATCCCTATAAGTAACGAAGCTGCAAGGTTCACCAGTATTTCCAATCAATTGAAATGATAGTTCGGGGGGAAAAAAAGGAATTTAAAAACCATATTGAACAAACTTGAGAGGATTGGAACATGTTTCTAATTTACTGAAACTACACACATGACTGCCGTATCAGTTACTGTCACAGCTATGCTCGTCAGAATTTGCTGCTGTTGTTGTTGTTTACTTGCAGGTGTTGTGACTTATTCAGACCCACTTCTTTCTTAGTCAAATATTTTCAAGTCCCGCGAACAGCTAATATTGGCCAATAGTTCCTTCGTTTCCCCCACACTGGTTATAGGGGAATCATTTGGAATGACGGGGAATCATTGAAAATATAAACTATTTATGAGCATCTTAGTCAGATTTGCCACATCGTATCTGCTCTTCATTTTTTTACGATCAGATATAAATGGAAGGCGAGAGAGAGAGAGAGAAAGAGACAAGTTTCACAAACTGACGATCAGATTAAGGAAGGAGAGGACAGAACATTCGAAAGTAACTAGAAGACTTTTGTTTTTTCATTCAGATCCCTCCAGCTAGCACCCGGATGGTTGGCGGGGTGTAGCAACTATAAACGACACGCTGTAAAGCATTTATTTCCTTTTCCTTTGTTTTACAAATTGTCAGTAGTAGATCTAAACCTCCGCCCACACTTGAGTCACACCCAAACTTTTGTTCAAGCTCCCTTCATCTTGTCAAGTATGAGCAACGTCATGTCCAAATTTGCCCCCCCCCCCCCCCATACACATGAGCCGGTGGTCTTCAAACTTCCTATTAGTTTTGCCAATATTTTGCGCGAGGCATGAAACTTCAACACTTACCAAGTTCTACACTTTTTTCTCACTACTTCGACAGTAACTTTGCGCTAATTGTTGTAGCTGCTACAACTGCCGAGTTGCGATGACAACAGAAATTCCACCTCGTGAAATTTTGCAAGAGTTGTCAATACTCAGTCTGGCGCAGTTTCCCTTCCTTGTTGTGGGAGTAAACAAGTTACTTCCGTGGTCACATCGATCCCATCGTTAAATTTCATCACGAACGTCTACAGACTGACCGAATGCGGGTACCCGAATCGACTTGGCAATGAAAGTAACTTTGAAGTTTCCACAACTTACAGGTGGTGTCGACGTCTGTGTGCGAAACATTTATATTATAATATGTAATTGCGACTTTCAAGCATTCGGGGCTCTTTTTTGACATTTTGAAAAAAAAAAAAAAAAGACTTTTGAAAAAGGCAGTCTAAGTTATTTCTTCATCAGTATCAATTGATCACGAACAAACGGAAGTCATTTCCTTTATCAGTATCGCGTGACAGGCCACTTAAGGACAGAAGTTATTTCTTATAATCAGTATCACATGATGGGCTTGTCAAAAAACAGAAGTTATTTCTTGTGTCAGTATCACATGGCGGACTATTAGAAGAAAAAAAAAAACCAAAAGTTATTTCTTGTATCAGTATCACATGACGGACTATAGAAAAACAGAAGTTATTTCTTGTATCAGTATCGCATGACGGACGTATAAAAACAACAACAACAACAGCAACACAGAAGTTATTCTTATAGAGCAAAATTAAAGTTTGTCTCTGCTTAATTGAATATCCTACGTTATAATTCCCACACAACCATTTTGCCATTAAAAAAAAATACCACTTAAATCATTGATCACGTCAGACTGCAGCCAAAATTCACATCTGATCATTTGGCCGCTTCCGTCTGGAATTTATACCAAATCCATCTTTATATGACTTTTATACTGATTGGTTGGCCGGCTGACTTGGGGAATGCACAGATATCATTTTTAAAGTTGAGTTTCGATTACCAATGTGTAAATTGAGGCGCAGAACGAAATTTCCTGTCATACTTTTTAATTCTACATCGAAGAAAATGCCGCGTGTGTCCGGCTCAGAATGTCTGAACACTTTCTTCTGTTCAACCGAGTTGTGGCTCAAAATCAACGAAAGTATTAACATTTAACGAACTTCAAGAGCTTTTCAATGAATGCCCGCGTACAACTTTACGTCTTTCTATGCGTAATACGATATTTTGTAGAATTTAAGGCTCAACGGTTAAAAAGCCTTTCATGATTCAATGGAGGCCGTACTTCCTTTTTATAATGTGATTTTAGATTTGCGTTTTGTATTTCTTCAGTCATTAGTGTGAATTGAAATAAAAATTTGAAAAAAGAAACATAAAAAAAAATAGCGGTGGTATGAAGAATCTCAGCTTGAAGTTGATACTTGATATTATTGGGGAAAAACCCCGTCCAACCCGGGTTGGTTCAAAAATCCCCAGTGAATCACAAACGGATGACTTCTCTGACGGATGCACTGGGGCCTAGGCGCCCCTACTAACAGGCCAGATAACCGAGATCTAGGTCATATTATCGGAGGCCGACGATGCGTACGTGTCCGTATTACACAAGCGGGTGTAACAATAGGAAGCGAGTGAGGTTAGTCCAAAGATCTTAAAATAGTATTCACCGGGTTAATACTATTTTAAGATCTTTGGGTTATTCTAAGAAAATACTTTAGATTCTCACAAAATCTTATATTTCCCTCCATTCTAACACATCAGCGATAATATTATCGTCAAGAGCTGGGACAGGCAAGTGGCATAGGGAGTGGGAGGTAAAGATCGTGAAAAGTATGGGTCAGTAGTAACTGAGCAACAGCATGCATTTGTACATGGCCGTAGGGCGCTGCTCAGAACATTGAACGAATAAACAAGAGTTCACAACAACACAACAGTACTACATTGTGGTAAAACAAAAAAAAGAAGGCCTTCAAATCATGCAGCCATTTCTTTCGATCAGTGAGATTATGAGAGATAATTGGGAAATTCAATGGCTCGACAGAGACAGACACAAAACAGCGGATGAAAATCTAACAGTACCAGTGTGAGGATAAATGCAACGCAAACATTTTAGCAGATGCTCCACATTTCCTTATATAGATCAATTCTTCAAATTTGAATCAAGAAACATTACTCACCACATGACATAGCAGGCTCCTAGCACGACAAAATACTCCATAATTACTGTGAGGTCAGTTTGGCCACTTTTCTCCGCTGTTTGGATGTACTCTCCTCTTGAACATTACCACAGAAACGCTTCATTAGGATATTTACGATCCTGCTCACCACAGCACTGGTAACGTCAATGTCGATATGAAATAGTGCTGGAAACTCATTCAAGATTTTGACAAGCCTTTTGCGGCAACTCGACTCTTTTGAGTTTATGAAGAAGACGTATGCATATGTTAACAACTGGAAAAGTTCTTTAGTAGGGTAACTCAAACCACCTCGGTCCAGTGTTTCAGAGAAATGGCGGATTTCTTGTGGGATGGATAATGGATCTCCCTCTAGGCCCTGCAAATCTCTGTGCTTGGCGGCGATGTAACCCCCGATGTAGAAAAGAGCCATTCGTTCGTCAGTTGAAAGATTGCCTACAGTCTCGGGTATGTCATCCATGATAAGAAGCTCTTCATCTGTCAACTGTTTGTTGCAAAGATCACAAGTATAATGGGCTTCAGAATAATCTATTTCTGGCTCATTTTGCAACAATAACTTGGCCCTGTCGATGGCATGAGCGTGACTCACATCTTGGGCGGTGATGTAATAATTGCACCCTGCTGACATTCGAAAATGTGCAAAATGTTGCTCAATAGCATCTTGCTGGAAAAAACCCACAGTCACATACTGGTGCTGAAGAGCTGTCTGTGTCGTTAATAGATACTGACAGATGTCAAGGAGGCACCTACATGTCCAAAACAGAGCATCAGCTGTGTCTTTAGTGAGTGACCTGATCCTGGGGTGTGTGGAGGGTTTCATTTCCTTGGCACGGTCAGCCCAGTACTCTAAAATTTCCAGCTGCCTGCTTCCCTTGTCTGTGAGATCAACAGCAGCCCTGTCTGGTTCCCTCAAACGAATGTGCTGAAAGGGCGTTTTGGTGTTGAATACCTTCCAGAGTTGCAGCACTTCGTCTATGAAGGCAGCCGTGTCCTTCCAAGATGTTGTAGACGCAGAAGAAGTTTTAAGTGCACAGCTGGTCTTCTCCGAAAAGACATTCAGAACCAATGACACTTTCTGCTTTTCAGTATTGGATGGATTCACTGCTGTCCTCGTTAGAGTTGAGAGCTTGACTAGTGATGTCTCCTCATGTCGATGAAGTTCCTCCATGTCTGACCAGCGTGCCGTTTTGACCACGTTACTATTTATTGGTCTAAAGTCCAGCGACTTTGTCTTTTCTGTGATCCAATTATTTCTAATGTTTTTTAGAAGATGCACAGTGTCGTACATTAGAAATAATGGCCTGGTACTGTCTACAGGTGACTGTGCGGCCCATGGACTATCTGAATTCAAGTTTTGGAACATGCCGAAAAATGCCTGATTGACCCTATTGTTGTCATTAATGATGGCTATGACCTTTGCACCGCAAGCCTCTAAAGAGGTTATTACTTTAGAGACTTGATTAAATTGGAATGCAGCTTTCAGTGCATGACATGGAAGAATTTTTACTAAAAAGGATTTAGAGCCAAAAAAGCACTTGACCATAATACAAAGCAGTGTTGTTGCCAATTTCTCTGGATCATCCACAGCGTAGCCAAAAAGTGATCCACCACGGTATGACACGGAAGCTTTTACATACACCTCATCAATTATCAGTATGCAGTACTTGCTTCTTTCTTCTTGTCTTCCGAAGATTGAGGTAAACAGGACATCATCACTTCTGCCTTTAGCTATGCTGGTGATTTTCTTGAGAGTTGACAAGGATGGTAATTGAAGATAATCTCTCAACTGGAGGTACAATGCTCTTGACTGTGAATACCACGTGAAAGCCAGCAGCAGGTCCTCCGTAGAGTAGATGCGGCTGTTTTTGGGACAATTCATTAGAGACACAGTTCTGTCAAGGAATTTACTCTTAGTTACATCTCTGTCTAATCCACATTCATCATCTGTCATGACAAAACGAATAACTTCATCTAACTCACTCCAGCAGCGAAGTTCTTTAATTGTTGGGTGATGGATCCTCCTGAGCTTTCTATAGGCTTCGAATATTAATTTCAAAGGTTCTGTGTCTCTTTCTAGCTCGAAATATACAGAGTAATTTGGAATCGGACCGTTTCTCTCGGTACTCAGAAAAATATACTGATGTGTTTCATTCGCATTTGAAGCAAAAAACCCCATACTTTTGAGTTTGTCAGAAAGCACATCATTAAATGTTTCCAAGTTGAATGTATCTAGTTCCATAAATTGTGGCATCTCGTCGACATTCACTGCACGCGCTGCTTGTGTAGACTTCTTCGTTGGTCTAGGGGTTTTTCTGTGAGATGTGCTTGGAATACACGACTGAGGCACATTTGGGAAGATAGATGGGGCAACGGCTGGAACATGATACCCTCCACATGTCCGAATCATTGGAGTGTCTTTTGGCCAATGGAGTGCACAAACTCCCATATTATCTGTAACACGTTCAAATTTAAGCTCGTTGGGCAAACTACTGATCCACTCCCTACGCTTTTCCTCATTCTTGGGAAATCGATAAACACTTATCTTTTGGTCGGTAGCTTCACTTTTGTATCCAGTTTTACAACCAAACACAGAGCACTTTCTCACCATATTTACAGCTGTATGTCACAACGTCTCTAGACAAAAACACGATGAATTCCAAAATGAAGCAACTTTAAAGGCAACTCTCATTACAATAACAATGCATATGAATGGCAAAGACACTAGCAGATGATTATACACTTATAGACTATACTTTAATAATGTGAATGTTCTTGATCTCAGAATGAACAGTTAATCCAGCGACATTCAAACGACAAAGACAATGTTATAACAAGCATTGTTTTGAAACTGAGTTTCACAGGAAGGAATGGGACAATTTGAGTACATGCAACCACTTTTCGTCATTTCGATACCACTCTCTTTGACTTTAGTAAGTATTGGTGCCAAGATGTGCGCGATATCTAACTACTTGGTTCTCGATATTGCCTGTGTGGCACCGGCCTTATCAAATTACGCAAGCAAGCATCAGTGTCCCAACGTTGTCGGCCTCCGATGGTATGACCCAGATCTCGGTTACCTGGCCTGTTAGTAGGGGCGCCTAGACTGGGGCCTGTCAGCTGTGGTGTTGCGTGGACTTTCGATGCATTTGCGTTGTTGTGGAGGATGTGGTTTCTTTCTTTCTTTCTTTCTGTTTTCTGTTTATTTTAAGGTAAGTGGATGATGCGTGGAGGAAAGGTTGGTGGACGTGGGCGTGTGTGTGTGTGGGAAGGTGTCAAAAGCAGAAACGAAACTTGACGGAGAACAAACTAATAAATAAACAAATCGAAGACAGTGCTGCTTTGTAAAGGCAGTTAGAGCGACGTATGTGCTTAGTTCATAGACTTGAGAAAAACACACACACAAACAAAAAACATGTGTGTCGACATGTACATAAGTGCTTTTATTTATGAGTTTGCCACACCAGAAAACTCCATTTTGGTAGCAGATACGTCTTGATCTATCTGCCGTTGACATTCATGAAAGAAATGTGTAAGACACGTTCATATAGGCAATAAAATAGAGTAAGACCATACTGTCAGTTACGTCCATCTACCTTTGCACGGCAGATTAATTTCGAGTTGTTTTTTTCACTTGTTTAGTTGTTTTATTTGTGTTTGTTTTGAAGCGGGAACGTGATCACGTGATCTGATGGGTGTGTTGGGAAAACAGGGAAAGGTATGGGGGAGGGAAGGAGGGTTGGGGGGGGGGGGGCGTTCCAGATCCTTTATATTTATACTTGTATTTCAGTACGGGGATTGGGAAGTGAGAAAAGAACCCATCAGGGATTGAGGTGAGGAATCCAGATATTCCAGGGTTCAGTTTTGGAATGAGATCATTATTTCAGGAGTTCAGTTTTTGGTTAGACTAATTTTGATGTGTAGGAAAAAGGCTAGGCTGGCTGTTGCTGAGAGTTGCTATGCGTGAGACAGTTGAGGCCCCATGGAAACTTTTCCCCTATCAACGACAACAGAAGGCACCCTACACAAACCCTAGTTCCAAACCCTCTGTTCGAAGCTATTGAATGTTGCATGATTGTATCACTGAGTGTTGGAAAGGAAAACCAGGGTAAATATTCTACAGCGTCTCTAATTCCAACCCCTCGATTTTAAACTGAACTTCGCAATGTGTCACTGGGTGTCAGAGAGGAAAACCCCTGATAAATAACTCTACAAAGCACCCTACACAAACCCTACTTCCAAACCCTCGGTTTGAAGTTACTGAATATTGCATGTATCACTGAGTGTTGGAAAGGAAAACCCGGGGTAAAAATAATATTCTACAGAAACTCTAAATTCCAAACGCGCGGTTTTAAGCTATTGAACTTTGCAATGTGTCACCGAGTGTCAGAAAGGGAAACCCCTGGTTAATAATTCCTTGCTACATAGCCAGAGTCTGTAATTCTTCCAAGTTTTCCTCTGAACCAGTTTTGCACCTGTTCAACTCATTGCCTCAGGGCCGGGGCCGGCCCACAGAAATTTGCTGTTGGTGTAACCACTGAAACAAGTACAACAGTATTATATCTTGTATCTTCCTCATTCCGCTCTTGGTCGCAGTCTAGTTCCCCGTTATATGTAATGAAACAAGAACTTTTGTCGTTGTTGTTGTTGTTGTTGTTGTTGTTAAAATATAATCGACGGCAGAACGCGACGCCCCCACTTCTACCCCCCCCCCCGTTCCTCCCTCTCCCTCCCTCTCTCTCTTTCTCTCCGCCTGCCAGATTTTACATAAACTAGTACAAGTACCATTCTGATCCCTGCAGCTACTACCACTTAATTGAACAGATTTGGATAGATTTACCACCCTCTAAATTATATATTACCTCCATCACCCCAACTGCCAGGGCAGCAAACACCATTTCTACTGCAACTAATAAAACTGTTGCTTTTACTGTCGTTTATAAATACTAACCACCACCACTACCACTGCTTCTACTACCATCTCATAGTAATAACACTGCAGCCACGACAACTAATTTTATCTATGATGTTAATAAAAAGTGTTGTAGGATCACTTCCATAGATGTACACATATTTGTTCGTGCTCATAGACGTTTTAAGCTTACGATCTTACCACAGGCATGGGGGCACGCTGAGTCAAGCCTTGTCTTATGTCTGTTTTGACTCAGTGGGGGAGGCCTCTCTTCTCACCAGCTGTCTGAAGACAGTTTTGACGTCCCTGGGCTAGTGAGACAGACTCGTTTCGATCTGGTCAATGCGCGAACTCCATCCTTCACATCTCACATTCAAACTGAGACTAAACAGACTTAACTCCGTGCCACGCCAGACTTTATCTAAACCATGACGATAACAACTTGCGTCATGAGTCCAGAGTAA
The DNA here is from genome assembly GCA_963931925.1 of Onchidella celtica. Classification (NCBI taxonomy): domain Eukaryota; kingdom Metazoa; phylum Mollusca; class Gastropoda; order Systellommatophora; family Onchidiidae; genus Onchidella; species Onchidella celtica. Next base: position 8,769,354 of record OZ007580.1, on the reverse strand, counting down.
AACTTCAACTTCAGCAGTATGTTCTTGCACCGCTGAGGCCATCAACTTCAGCAGTATTTTCTTCCACCCGTAGTCGCCATCTCCCACCTCTTTAACTCACTCAAGCTTTTATCCGACACGTCGATTGGAACGCGTACATTTCCACATTATTTAAGTTCAAACTTTGAATTCTTTCACAACAAAAAACAGAGAGCTTAGTCCACCGGAAAGAACAGAGAACAAACCCTCTTCAGTTGTCTCGGCGCTACGGATGAACGTCATTGAGGATTTAGCTGGATGAAGTGCTCACTCGCTCGTGAACGAACGTCACCCAGCGCTGTATGCGGTGTGCAGCCTAGCACTCGTGCGCGACGGGGCGTGACAAATTGACCGTGAGTTTGACAAGTAACAGCCCAGACAGATTGTGACAGTGCGGCGAAAACGAGAGGTATGTAACATGAGACTGACAATTTGTGAGGATGAACTCTTTAGTCTAAACCCAGAGGTGTCTTGCAGGCATATTTAGGGAGGTGAACAGATTGACACGTCTCGCACTTTCGTGAGTTTATACCGCGGGGGGGGGGGGGTGTTAAGGGCAGACATTTCGTCCCCTGAGGTGACAAGGTTCTAACTCCTATCCGTCAACTTTTGAGAAATGGAGGATTGAAGTTTCATGTGATCATAGCTTTTAGAGTAAAATTTTTTGTTATTGTCTTTTTCGTAATACTTACAAATTACATTACACACCGTATCTGCTTGATACTTTTCACACACAACGGAGAAGGCCCGTAGAAGTAGTGTGTAATGTGTTAGTTCAGCCAAAAAGTGGAGATAGGACCTTGTCATTCTAAGGGGACACGTTCGTGTTTGGTGAGCATAATAATAATAATAGTAATGGTGGCGGTGGTGATGATAAATTGCACACAACGATTGATCCCGTCGCATACAAGCTCTAAGCGCTTTACATTCTTCTACATGTACTTACATTCAGTTCACCGTTATACTAGCATGACAACACAACATAACATACGGAACATGGGACAACAGGTATGGAACTTACATTCCGTCACGTGTGTTTTCATGTCTGTCTTAAACGTGTCACCCTTCATGCCTTATGTATATTATAATATGTCTGTCCTCAGGTTTTGAGGCAGCGAATTCCAGGTCTTTGGGCTACCAATACAAAATCACCGTCCACATGAAGAAAATTAATAATACATGTATGAATAAAGGGTTTGGAAATACTGAAGTCTTGTGGTTTTATGCGGAGCCAGGCGAAGTCCTCTTATGCACAAATGTGAGTGGATCTGCTGAGGTTCAATCTCTGAAAATACCGGATTTGTTTTTTGGGTTGTTTTTTTTCTGGTTGCGGGGAGGAAGACACTTTTATCTCATTACGTGCGTACCTATCAGGAAAAATTGCAGCTACGAAGCACTTACCGCGTCCTATCTGGAACTGGTCGGATCTATTCCTTAATTAGCTCTAGAGCAGTGATTAAAAGCTTTGGTTGTATGGCTGGGAGATGACGCCACTTAATTAAAAATTAATTCGGCAAATGTTGCTTTCATTTTTTTTTTTTAACCAACTTCCTTTCGCTGTGTCGAACGAATTTCTCAGTGCGAATGGACGGAAATTGTGATATATCGGATTTTGTATGATGTAAAATTGACACAAGTGAAACTTCCACGCAAAATTTAATTGGATCTATGAGTCATCCTTTCGTTGAAAAGTGTAAAATCTCTAAGAGGATTTAATGTCTTCCTCATGTTATTTTGCTGGGGGAGTTCGAGTTTGGCACGAGGTGAGTTCTGTAGTTTCTTAAAAAAAAATCATGTCTCGTTAGCCTTGTTTTACGTTTTAATGATTTCCTTTTCCACCATCTTCACGTCCTGTTTCATGTTTATAGTTGGTATAAATTCGACAGTTTAGTCTGAGACCCAGATAATTAGTTGTCTTCAGCGTAGCGTGGTCAGAAAGATGAAATGTGGCAAAAGTAAAAACGCATAAAAAGTTGTGCATCTTGCAAAAGTTATGAAAGTTACATGAGCAATAGAATCTATGTGAGTACAGTTTCATACATCCAAATGCGCCGGCAGATTTTTTTTTTATACATTTGATCTCGCAAAAACACCTTGTGTTTCTTCAAGTTCAAATCCTGTTTTAATTTCATTTATTTTTTGTTGTATCTGGCGTCAGGGTCAATGAAATCGATATACTTCGTTGTGGTTTCTAGATAAGGTCAAATATCAAATACCAAAATTTACCTCTTGCAGTTAAATAAAGCCAAAAAACTTTGGTAGTGCACAGTAATCCCTCCCTGGTAGCAGCATTAAGCTCTGTACACACATACATCTCAACCGTGGATACGGGATGTCAGTGTCAATGGAAGTTATTATTCCTACAGCTTAATATTAATAAAACGACGCTATCTTCCCAGATCTCCCCGGGTATGTCAGCACGTACATAATTTCCTATATTATCTGTCATATTGATGCTGGTTGCCGGCTTTATTACCTCCCGAAAGTTTACACTCAGTGTTTTCCTTATCAGCTGACTCGGGGCGTTTCGTGTAATTACAAGCCTGTTAATCGCTAGGAGCATACGGTGCAAGAGCTCTAGAAGGTGCTAAACGTTGGCCACGAGGGTGCCATAGATAGAGCCGTCGGTGTGTTAGCTCCCTAGAGGGGGCTGAAAATAGGAACTGGCAAAGTCTCGGGTCAGATATTGCATTTTCATATTGTCTACATGTACATTTAACTAGTTTCCGCAAAAAAATCTCGGAAAAATATATTATTTATTTATTTATTTATTTACAGTTTTTCAGAGGTTTTTTGCTAATGTAGGGCTTTCCAATATGGCTAGATGGGGGGTTTTCTTTTCTCTGTTTTTCAGCTTATTCAAGGAAATTTGGGCTGAGACCATGTACTGTGCGGTGGAGGACGAATCGCTGACCTGTTCCAAGTTTTTAGCGATTTCAGTTGATGATCACCCTTGTATTGTCTCCATGGCGATCACACATTTGAAGACGTGTATAGGTAGAACGCGCACGACGTCAGAGTTTTTGTTTTGTACTTCCGCCAAACAAGATGGCCGGTGGATCAGCTGATGAGTGTAACTTCGAGATGTGTCTAAGCAGTTAATAAAATGCCTGCTGGTTGCATTGCAGTTGACTGTTGTGACAGGGGTGGAAAGGATGTATCCAAACTGATCCGATTCCCTACCGTCCGTGTAAACAAGGGAAAGGAAGTGAAAGAATTGACCGAACGTCTCCCATGTGCGTATACACACGTGTCATTGTTTACAGTAGTGATCTCGCCGCCGACTGGTTCGCGACGCCTAAAGTGGGTCCGGACAGACAAGATGGTGGATATGCGCATTCTACCTATAGATGATGGAACGAATATAATAATATGTATTATATAGTGATAACTAGCTTTTACACAGATTTTCACTGCCCGGGCCACAAAATGGGTAATTTGATTGCAGTTCGGTAAATCAGTATATTATATGAGTGACAGATTGCATTGATTTACTTTTTCAGATATTCAGTATGTGTGTATTGAGGACCCCGCTTTTTACGTGGGATGACTGTAGCGATATTTTAGCATGGGCGGGCACTAGAGATGGATATACAGAACAAAATTGGGTTCTTATTGCTTATAAGACAAGGAAGGATGCGCTTGAGTGACACAGTCGATTAATCATTACCATTCATCGTAATTTGTAACTCGACTATGTGAAGTATCGAAACGCTGGTTCCTTTTTTGACATGGCAGTCGTTTTTCTGATATTTTGTATGTATGGCATTTTGAGTGATTTGAAGAAGACGTTTTGAAGAGGTTAGTTTTATACCATGCCCACCCAGAACCCTAAATCAAACAGTATAGTTGTGCATAAAGATCAACGAGTACACTGTTTTCTGTGCAAAAGGACCTGCATCCAGGACTGTTATAATTAGAGTGAGGCACCCTGAAGAGCTGAGCTATTCACAGTCATATCATGCACAAAAACCCCATCTGCCCAGTATCTCAGGTTTTTGTTTTTGTGATTTAAGGCTGTGTTTTGGCGTTGTTATTGTTATTGTTGTTGTTGTTGATAGAGTTGTTGTTTTGCATCATGTAATGTAATGGTACTGCAATGTAATAATTATCTTATATAGCGCTCCAATCCACAAAAAGAGGATGACGTGCACTAAGGCGCTGGACTGAAATGAAAAACAGGATTAACATAAGATCAGTTCATCGTGCCCAGAAAGATATTCCGGGGCATTTTGAACATTTAAAAATAAAGCACAAATCTTAAAGTCTATTCTTTCCGTAATGGGTAGCTAATGGAGTGACTTAAGAATTGGAATATATACGATCTTTTCCTATAGCAGCAAAACACAGGTGTGTGCGTGTGTGTGTGAATGTGAGATGAGGCAAGAGGTGTCTAGAAAAGACGTAGGTGGGCGGGAGACACGGAGGAGAGGAGCCAAGAGAGACACGCAGTTCATCAATTTGTCTTAATGATCAGCGTAATTTGTATACATGCCAGTTGTTGTTGTGACTTTTGTTGCTGTCGCTACCACTTCCTCTTACATTCCTACAGCTCACACACACCTTGATATAGTCAGTGTTTCAGATTAATGGCGCCACTCAAGTGCGATGTGTGGCGCGACGTCATCACCACATTGTCTGTGTCTACCATAGAATAGCGAAGCACCACAAGCGAAAGAAGCCCACTTTTGGTGAATAATGGAAGTATGCGTACCGCCATTTTGAATGAGATGCAACTTCACTTCACTCATTCAGTGATTCATTGACGATCGTCTTGGATGTTATTTATCTTGCGCTCCTGAGATTTGCAAATTAGGATTCATTATGAATGTATTGTTGTAACTACATGTATATATTTATTAATTTGTTTGCATTATCAAGTGGTGACATTTGGCTGACACCAACATTTTTACTTTCGATATGGTGGTCGTGACTAGTGTGATTGTTCTTTTGATACTCCCGTCTTACCGTTCTATTGCGAAAAAGAATGACCAGGGAAGTTGTAAATAGTGTTCAAATTCTTTTTACGGAAATAATTTCCAAATACATGTATATTCAATGGAAAAACGTTTCAGCTTTTCCAATAATTATGCTATATTAATAATGGTTGAGGGCATTCTTGGATAGGAACAGTGGATCTCATCCAAAATGGCGCGGGGTATTCAAAATTGATGGCCTATTCCTGCCTGCTGCCCACAACAGCTCCAGGAAGACAAGAAAGCTCATGTGATTTTTGCCTTTGAAAATAGGTGTATTTGCCAGATTTTGATAATATATCAGCTTACACGGCTGTGGAAATGTTAAATGTGTATGAGTCTCCATGGAAAAGAATTCTTTTGCGCCGTAAAGTTACAACCGAGTATTACAGATATGCCAACTTTTGAATGAAGTTGAAACGTTGTTGCATGTTGGAACTGCTGTCGACGAGCAAAAATAATATTTATTTGTACATTGTACTGTTATTGAAGCTCGGTGAGTTCTATTGAGCCATTAAAAATTTGTTGCTGGCGTATGATATGATACATAATTGTTTGCTATGATTTTAGGTGGGTTTTTTTTTCTGTTTCTTTGTTTTGCCTCTTACTCATTGTATCTCTCGCCCAACTGCATAATCAATCTATCTATCTATCTATCTATCTATCTATCTATCTGTCTATCTGTCTATCTGTCTGTCTGTCTGTTTGTCCGTCCGTCCGTCTGTCCGTTTATCTGTCTATCTATGTGCCCGTCTGTCTACCTGTCCATCCGTTTGTCTGGCTGCCTGCTTGCCCGCCTGTTTGTCTGTCTGTCTTTTTCTTGGCCTGGCTGCCTATCAATCTGCCTCCGTCACTTGCATGTCCATGTTTCTATTTGTCTGTTCATCCGTCCAGTCGAACGACCAAAGTAGCCTATCGGTCCAACTATTTGTGCCCGCATGCCTGCTCAAGCGTACTTCCGCACGCTTCTGCGTCTGCCAGTCAGTCAGTCAGTCTGTCTGTCTGTCTGTCGACAATATTTATTCTCTCGTAAGCACGTGTTCCTTACACTCACATACAACTTAGACATCCTACCTGCTACCTCACTTTACTTCAGAGTCGTGTGGTTTCCTTTGTGTTGAAGCTTCTCAACTTTTTTGCCGTACAGACCCCTTTTTTGGATATCTCATAGCATTGTTCTTCTCGAAAGGTTAGTCAAGATGTCGAGAAAACAGTTTTTCTTTCTTTGTTTTTGTTTTTTTCCCTTTCACTTTTCATGGAATTTCTATGGAGAAAACATTTTTTTTCCCAGTTCCTTTTTCCTGAAATTTTCCTGGATTTTTTAGGGGAAAAAAATATTTTTTTACTTTTTCCGTTCCCTTTTCCCTGAACTTTCCTAGGAATTGTCCGGAACACTTCCAGAAACCTGAGGACATCTCACGCCAAACTGGGTACTTGCTGCCTAAGTAAGACAAAGAATGACGCGCTTGAATGACATGGTAGATTAATTATTTCCATTCATATCGTAATTTGTTCTTGATGATGTGAAGTATCGATGCTGTGGTTCCTTTGTTCACATGGCAGTTTGCTTTTCTGATATTTTGTACGACATTTTGTGTAATTTGAAGTGCCAATTTTTGAAGGGGTTAGTTTCGATAACACGCCCAAGTCCTCCTGATTGAGAACCGCTGCCTTATACTGACCTGCTCCTTCTATATATATTCTTTGTTTACCGTTTTAAGCTGCGGGGGTCCCCAGGTTGAACGGTCCAGGGAGGGGAAGAACCTGGTATTGATGGCAGGAACCTGTCTCAGAAATGTTTTCCTTCACTTCGTGGCCTGCAGGATTTCCATAGCTGCGCAGATTTTGCAACCGAAAAGGGAGAAATGAGACGCAGGTTGGAAATCGCTTGTGCCATGTGGATCTATGAATGTGGACGTGTGTTTGTGTGTATGCGCAGTGGAGTTTGCATGGCCCTGTATGTGTGTGGGATGGCGGAAAAGGAGCATAAAATTTTGAGAAACGATGAGGGGGGGAGGGGGGGGGGAGAGGACGAAAGCCGACAATAGCATTTGCAGGAAATTGATAGTTTATAGCTGTAGCTTCAGTGGCACTGCTCTTTGTTTTGTAAAAGGCTGTTGTTACTTGTACATATTATTACATAGGGGGGTGTACGTATACGTACCTACCCCTAATCCCATCCTTATCCTCAACCCTAAATCTTATCGAATCCCAAACCCTGCCCCTTATCCTTTCAACCAAATATAAGGAGGAAGACAAAAAGAAAATCTGAAAGAATAAATAATTAATTAAGGCTGTTGTTAAGAGTATTGCCGACATCAGTGGAGGGCAAAAAAAGCCGTGAGAGTCAAGTTGCTGAAGACATGAAACCGTGACGTGTTTTTGTTGTTGTTGTTGTTGTTGAGCTTAGCGTATTTCATCAGGGAATGGAAATGTCATTATCATTCTCATGTTTAATGGAAAGAAGTCAGCAGTTAGCCATTTCCTGGGATTTGACTGTCAAAATGTGAAACTCGAAAGCAAAACCTAGCCTAAGTGGAGAAATATAGAAACAAAATTGAGAACTTGTCATTCGTAATGTAACATAATAATTAACTTGTACAGCGCTCAAATCCCCCCCCCCCACACACACATGCGCACACACACACACACACACAGTGTGCTCTATGGCGCTGAACTAAAATGAAAAACAGGATCAAGATAACATCAATTCGTCGTACTCCCACTCACATACATTAACAAACACTTGATCTACTCTCATCCTCTCTTTCGTGTCCAAAGTCTGCATTAGTCAAACTAGTGGACAGTTGTTCAACCACTTCAACTCACTCCTTGTACCCAATTTCTCGACTCACTTCACGTTTGTTTGAGATAATATCATTATGCCGCATTGCTCGTGTTGAACTTCGGGGTCATTGTGGTACACGTGGAAAGTTTAGACACAATTATTGCCAAATGTGTGTGCCCGCTCATGCCCCTGTGAAAATAGCGTGAGTTCTGGTATGAATGCTTTACTGCCAGGACTGCTGCACTTTTCTACGTGTCTGTCTGTGAAAGGTTCAATCGATTTTGAAAATGGGGAGGGGAGAGAGAGAGAGAGAGATAGCGAGAAAGAGAGAGAGAGAGAGAGGGACGATAGTTAAGTGATGGTTTAGCAGTCATGGTGTCATTTTGCCATGAAGGTAAGGGAAATCCAAGAAGAGAGAGGGGTAGAGAGGGAGAGAGTTGAGGTTTAGTGTCCATTCATAGTTTCATTTTGTCAATATGGTGATGGAAAATCCAAGGAGAGAGAGAGGTGAAGTGTCCATTCACATCATTTTGTTTCTAGCGTTAACCCAGTAACCTAATTTAGAAGAGTTTACTGACGTCACAGCATTCAGTTTGTGACCAGCTGGCATTGTGACGTCGGCAATGTTGAGGCGCCTGTGACGTAGCTAGGGCAGCTGTTTCCAACGCTAGTTATGCCTGGTCCATTTCGCAATGCTGCTGATGAAAGCTTGGGTGCGAGAACTAATTATTTTATGTGACGGAGGGCCAGATCGGCTTGATCAGAGAGTTCTCTCTCTCTCTCTTTTTTTTTTTATTGTTTTACTCCAGGTTGAGGAGGGGGGGGGGGGAGGGGGAGGTGTGAGGGGACTTGAAAGAGGTGTGAAGACATTGAACGACAGCAGGTTGAGAAAGAAATACAAAGGGTTTGTTTGGGATATGGAATGTTGGAGATTTTTTGCAGAATGATTGATTTGATTATGTGTTGTTGTTGTTGTGTTGTTTGTTGTTGTTGTTGTTGTTGTTGTTGTGTTGTTTGTTGTTGTTGTTGTTGTTGTTGTGTTGTTTGTTGTTGTTGTTGTTGTGTTGTGTTGTTTGTTGTTGTTGTTGTTGTTGTTGTTGTTGTTGTTGTTGTTGTTGTTGTTGTTGTTGTTGTTGTTGTTGTTGTTGTTGTTGTTGTTGTTGTTGTTGTTGTTGTTGTTGTTGTTGTTGTTGTTGTTGTTGTTGTTGTTGTTGTTGTTGTTGTTGTTGTTGTTGTTCATTTATATGTTGGGGGATAAGAAAAGGGAGAAAGAGAGAGAGAGTGCGAGAGAGAGACACAGGGCGAGAGAGGAAGAATGTGTGAGAGAGAGACAGATACAGAGAGAGAGAGACAGACAGGGCGAGAGAGAGAGAGAATATTGAGGAATAAGTGAAGAGATCTTTGATCTGATTGATTTGATGACATGAACCAGAACCCTAACACAGCGGGCACCCCCGTAGGCGCTGCTCTCTCCGCTCCACGATCCATTCGAGAGTTTTTCCTACTTCTGGTCTCAGTAAGAGAAGAGGGAATACAGTAATTTGGTGTAATGGCTGGGAAAAGGGAAGATGAGCTTATTGTATAAGAGAATTGTAGAAACAGCTGAGCGTTTCTGGACTACCGGGCCATGTTTACAAACAGCAGCAGAATCAGGAGAAACTTGGTTCCACAGAAAGAGAGGTTGGATGGAGAATAAGGTAAGGAATAGATTTTGTCAAGATGGTTATGGAAATACAAAAGGGAGAGAGAGAGAGAGAGAGAGAGAGAGAGTACCTGGAAAGGGGATGGAGAGAATATGAAACTCCCCGAAGAAGGAAGGAACGAGGCGAATGATATGATAATAAGTTGTCAGAGGCAAAACGGCGTAGTTGATGAATTCCGGAGGTAATCGAGGACCAGGGAGGCAAAGAAGCATGGATAATGAGGAAAAGACACAGAGAGAAAGCCGATTTCAAAGAGCGTGAAAGAGAGAAAGAGAGAGAGACACACGCATATATATACATACAGTCTGTAATAGCATGGAAGAATAAAATAGCAGAGAGACAAAGTCTGAAGAGAAACGGAGGAAAGAAAAATGATTGTGTAAAAGAGATATTTGGAAAGAGAAAAGAAAATCGTATCGTAGAAAAAAAATAGTCAAGTTAGGTCAACACGCAGGTGAGAAACACTTGCTCACCAAATTTTCCTAGCAGTAGCATCTCACACACTCACGGACAAACACACATAAACTCCCGCACACACACACACATATACTTCTAGCCTCACACGTGTGGGGCCAGGACTGGTAAATCGATCATACGTCAGGGCAGGTGGACACAGCAACTGGGTACATCGGACAGGGATCTGAATGTGAGTGCTCTCTCTCCCTCTCTCTCTCTCTCCCTCTCTCTCTCTCCCTCTTTCTCTCTCCCTCTCCCTCTTTCTCTCTCTCCCTCTCTCTCTCTCTCCTTCTCTTTCTCTCCCTCTCTCTCTCTCCCTCTTTCTCTCTGTCTCCTCGCGAATGCCTGACTGCTGGAGGGCCGAGCAGAGGCTCTCCTGAACCATGTTTGTGAGCTCAGGTTGAGTGGAAGATGATGTTTTACAATAACAGTGTTAATGACAGTGGGTGTCTGCCGCTGCTACGCAAACGCTAAAAATGGCAAAAAACTTCCAGTTCCGAAAAACTTTGACGTCTTGCCCTGGCGCGGTTAAGTCAAGTTTTTACTTCATTTCCTTCGCCCTGGACTAACCATCTTTGTCTGTCTGTCTGTCTGTCTGTCTAGCTATCTAGCTATCTATCTATCTGTCTGTATCTATCTATCAATCTATCTCTCTATCTATCTCTCTATGTAGATTTATCTATCTATCTATCTATCTATCTATCTATCTATCTATCTATCTATCTATCTATCTATCTATCTATCTATCTATCTATCCGTGTCTGTCTGTTCGTCCGTCTATCTGTCTGTAAGTCTGTCCATCGGTCTGCCTGTCAGCATCTCGTCCACCCGCGAGGGAAAACCTGTACTAGAGGGCACTGCTATCACAGCCTTTTTTATTAACACTACGGAAATGAGATGTGAAACAACGTTTCGTCCTTAGCGTTTGACGTCAGCAAATACTCTGGTCGCTCTCACCAGTGTCCCTAGACTTTGCCATGTTACCACCTAAGGGGTGAAACAGTTCAAGTCGGTGTGGGCAGGGCCTAATGCATTTGTGTGATGCATAATTTGTGGGCAGCGAGCCACCAGTCTGGTGCCTACTTGGTCTGTCTGTTTTACCCCTTACAGGTCTGTGACAACACTGGGAAAAACCCACCACGACTGGTCTACATTTATTTTTCGTGTAAAGACCAATACGAAGTAACGAGACACGCTTCACACGTGCGTGTGAACGTAATTTAGCGTCCTGTCAAATCAGTGACATTGCGGTGATTGCCAACAGTCTCTGGTTTTGGAAGTTCAAGGCTAAACAATGTGCTTTTTTGGTGCAGATGTCCCCGGGGCGAGATTTTTTTTTTCGTACGAGCTTTAGCAAATTCAGGAGCGGAGCAGCAAAAAAGGGATTTCTCCGTCCTATCGAACACTGCCATGGGTGCTGCAATCTCTGGACTGCCCCTGATATGACTCTGAACGTCACCGAAAATCCCTGAGATATGTTGGAGCTGTCCTGTGTTTGGGGGTGTGTTGCTGCTCCGCTCCTGAATTTGCCGAAGCTCGTACGGAAAAAAAATCTCGCGGTCCCGGGGATAACTGGAGTCTGTACTTCAGCAGCTGTGGTTTGTCAGTGTATTTTTGGGGTTCCATAGTTGGCACGGCTTTGCAACACTGAAGCTGGGGTTTAACGTGTACGGACACGGCAGCGGCAACGTCAAAACCCTTCAAGTAGTGAAGTAGGAAGAATTTTGTTCATTTGCACTAGAAAGCCGTTTCCGCACGTATGGAAACACTTTGTTTTTACTACTTGATGGATTTTTTTGCCGTTTCCATTTCAGTACACATGAAAACCCTGCCTGGCAGTTCACTGTTGAAATGCCCTATACCTGTGGCCGAATAAACGGGAGGAACAATTTATATATTAAAAAAAAAAACACCAACAACATGTATTTGTAAAGCCAACGTTTTTTTTTTTGTTGTTTAGAAGAGGGGGGGGGGAGAAAACGCAAAAACTGAAGCCCTACAACGACCCGCAGCGTGTGGGTTTGTTTCGTTTTATCATCTTCCCCGGGAGGAGGGAGGGGGCCGGGTCCTCATACACAACGGTTCAAAGTCCAAGTTAGGCAGAAAAATATGATGAAAAGGGGGGGGGGGGGGAACCCTTGTTTCCAAGACAATGCCAGTATATTTAGTGTTTGTGTGTGTGTTTGGGGGGGGGGTGAGATGTGGATGGAGCTCATAATCAGTTTTGTACTAGCGCCCCCCCCCCAACCCCCACCCCCTCACCCTACCGCGGGCGCACTACCTACAGGCATCTCTGTGTTTTTGTGTAATGTCTTCCCATACAACAGTTGACCCCCAGCACGTCGGTGCACACTTCAGATCCAAGGAAGACAAACATTCCTATTAAATGTGACCAGTTCTTGTGGTCTGACAGGAACAGCCAATAAGCTACCAGATAATGGCCCGGACAGCTGTGCTCGAGTCGTCATTCAAGGTAGTGGCGAATTGTTGCCACAGTTATACGACTATGATGATGAGAAATTTATAGTCATCACTGTGGGCTGTGGATCTTTGTGGACATTTTCTTTCCTATCACACGTCACTCTCATCTGCGTCTATCTCTCTCTCTTTCTCTCTCTCTCTCTCTCTCTCTCTCTCTCTCTCTCTCTCTCTCTCTCTCTCTCTCTCTCTCTCTCTCTCCCTCCCTCCACAGGGTCTCCCTGCCTGCCTACATGGTTTCCGAGCTGCTAAAAGTAATCTTAAAAATTGTATTTTTGGAGCTCGCATGAATTTTATCTCAAAGTACATGAACCAACTAAGTATACATTTTTGGAAGGCTATTTCGGTGCCTTCGGTAGCTCAGCGGTGAGAACTGAACCCATTTAATCAGCTATAGACAGGAATTGGAACTTTGGGTAGTAATGGGTTAAACAGCAAAAGCTCCGCGGAGACTTTACACGGACGAAAGACTTTGAATTCTTCTTTTGCATCATGTATGTAGGCATACACGACTTTAATGTTTGCAAGAGCGTGTTTTTCATTAGGACTGCATTACTGTGGTTAATTCTCGCTATGTATGTTACAGTTTTTCTTTGGTTGAAGACAGAAGAAAATGGTACTCACTTTAAGAGTGTAGTCTGGAAGATTGGAATCTGCTTAGCCAAATCGTAGGAAGCCATTAGGCTGGGCAAGCACTCTCACACCCGACTGATCCACGATCTGGGACTGAAGTATGAAGGTGGATCACTTTGATCATCTCATTTCTTTCAACATGAGCATTTTTCCCCATGTGCGTCACTGGCATCTGAAAGTGCACAAGGAATTCCTTTTGCTTAGCTACAGAGAAAGAACGTGGATCATTCTAGAACAGGTACTTGTGGACGGAGGCCGTCGGACCAAAAGAAGTGTTCAGCATAGTAATCTATGATCCAGGGTAGTAACGGTGTAGATGGATCACTCAGCGGCGTTTACCTGTGCAATTATGAAGGCCTCTCCGGGGAACAAATCTCTTGCATTTGGAGATCTGGGGTCCCCGCCTGTTGACTATAAGCCTGGTGTGCACCAACTGATTTTGATTGGCCAACTAGTTCGATATTGACGTCACGACATTGCGTTTGCGCTTAGGTCTTTATTTTAGGGGGTTCACGGCCATTGGGATTTACACTTCACTTTTCCTGTTTTTATTTTTCTTGTTGTGATAGGGATTAGTTCCATGAGAGCCGGCGCACAGCCAACGACATTGTAGTTAGGTATCACAGCAACTCAGTGCCGTAACGTCACCAGCCAACTACATTGTAGTTGGGTCTCACAGAAAGTCAATGCCGTGACGTCATCAGACAACTAATTGGGTCTCACAGAAAGTCAATGCCGTGACGTCATCAGCCAACTAGTTGGGTCTCACAGAAAGTCAATGCCGTGCGTCATCAGCCAACTAGTTGGGTCTCATAGAAAGTCAATGCTGTGACGTCATCAGCCAACTAGTTGGGTCTCACAGAAAGTCAATGCCGTGACGTCATCAGCCAACTAGTTGGGTCTCACAGAAAGTCAATGCCGTGAGTCACCAGCCAACTACATTGTAGTTGGGTCTCACAGAAAGTCAATGCCGTGAGTCACCAGCCAACTACATTGTAGTTGGGTCTCACAGAAAGTCAATGCCGTGAGTCACCAGCCAACTACATTGTAGTTGGGTCTCACAGAAAGTCAATGCCGTGACGTCACCAGCCAACTAGTTGAGCATATCAAAATCAGTTATTGCGTGCCCGGGCTAAATGTATTTGCTATTGGCATTGAGAGTTACCACGCAGTTTACCTCTTTATACTGCCTTTTGATTCGGCCATCTTCCCGATCCACATGGATGCTTTGCCGAAAGTCACACCCCTCTTGTTTGTATGGCGTTGACATGAATGCTTGTGTAAGTTTTGAATGATTATCCGTGTCTGACGGTGTTCAAGGCCAGCTGTGTTGTACATTAAGAGGTTGTTTATTAAGAGTGTCAGTGCTTGTGCATAGATTTGTTCAGTTGGTACCTACAGCCGTGTGGGCTCTTTGAAAGTACTTTGGACGGTGTGTTTGATAAGTCTTAGATCATTGGATGAGAGTGACGTTAAGTTTACTGGCTTTCTATACCAGAGCAGGTGGGATTTGCCTCATGACCAGCGTCTACCCGTTCTGTATCTATCTTGGCCGCACTCATGATTTATTTCTACATGTTACTGTCTTATATTTTGCCACTAATACTAGAAGGGATATAGTTGCTGTTGCACAGTTGGTGTTACATTGGGAATATTATTATTGTTGTGGCGACTAATTTTTGCCGCCTTAATTTGAACTTCATGTACCATCAGTATATATCCTGAGGCATAGGATACCGAGACGCCTCAATTTGCCAAGTTCCGTCCGTCGTCTTGTGCGCGTACCATCCATGTCGACAGTGCAACAACAATTTGCACCACACCCCTTCATAATTGAACGAAAAAGACTAGTACCACAGAGCTCTGTGAGTAATACTCACCGTGTTTATACGCGCTCAAGTTGTGGACATATAGGGAAAGAAGGAATGGTCCGTCTGAAGACCAGTGTTAAACGGCCGTTGTGATCGTGATTACCAATTGTAGCTTGTGTCATCATCACCCAGAAGTCATCTTGTGTTACCACGAACGTCATCCTGACTTGTCTCGATCCAGGTTGATGTCCTAATGTGCTATTCTTAAGTCGATTATATTCTATTTGGATACTACCATCATTGTAGCATTCTTTACGATTACACGAGGAACACTTCTGTGGGCATATCAGAACGTGCATGTTGATGCCGCAACTTGAGTACATGTAATTTGAAACATGTAACTGTCATATTTTGCATTTATAAATCGAGTCCTTATAGATTTTGTGTGTGTGGAGAAGTAGATATACAATCTGATGGCGTCGTGAATCGTGGGCAGTGAAGCAGATGAATAGTTTTCTGTAGATAAGATTAGCAGATATCTATGTTTAGAAGCCCTATACAATCCGTGACACGAGGACGTCCGTTGTGACGCTCCTGTTTTCTATTCTTGTTCAGAGCCTTTGTAACAGAATTTTGTCGTGACTTATTTTATTTCAGTGACAGCATTGAACTGCAGCTAAATCTGACCTGAATCACGTTATGTTCATAAATGTTGTTTGTGAGATAGTTGTGGACCATGGAATCCCCAACTGAGATGAAAGATTACAGCTACTGCGGAATTCGTGTTTAATTAACGTTATTCCCTATTGGCGATGTACATTTCAAAGGAAATCGTCCAGTGTTAGTGACGAGAGGGTACAATAATATTTTGTTTTCCACGAGTCTTGTTTTGTTTACCAGCATATCGTTAGTCCAGAGGTAACACGAAGATACGTGAATTGCCAGCACGATTATTTGACCAACCATCGTTCTGCGAGAAATACAGCTGCAGCAAGAATTGTGAAACAGATCAGAACTCCACTCCGTGAGATGGAGGATAGTAAGAGTTATCATCACCAATGTTGTTTGTTATATCTCTGCATTTTATCAGCACAGATAACATTCTGGTAACTACGCTTACTTCAGGAGTGTTCATTTTAGAAGCATCCGCGCTCTGTTTTGTGATTTGCTTGGTATTGTTCATTTCCACAGTAACTTTTTTTTTTGTCTAAAAATCGTTTAATATGAGGATCCTGTTTAACCGGAAGTAATCAGAAAGAGGGAGATATCAGAAAAAGTTGCGTCACAGAATATATGACAGAAGTGTTTTCTGTTATCAGTGTGTTATCGTGATACTTGAACAGTTGATTAAATTATCACATGGCGTGTATACAGGGTCAAACACGGCCTCTTCAGGTTTCTGCGCTGGCCCTGTGTACAGTGTGAAACATTCTGTGAAGGTTGGAAGGTAGGGATAGTTTCGGTGTGGCATGTCTTGGGCGCTTATCAAGGGCAATGAAAGAAGGGCGGGGAGGTGAGCAGTAGCAGTGTGAATATCCTCGCTTCACATAGTCATAGTGGTCGCTAAGAATTTACAAAGAAAGAAAGGTGACACTGCAAAGGTTAAAAAAGACTTGGAGATTATTTTCAAGAAATCCTGAAAGTTGAGGACTGAGATAGGGTTGAAATATGAAATATGAATGATCTTTTGAAATATGTGCAGAAACGCCAAAACGGACGCTAACACTGAGTATGAACTATGAACTGTTTGCTTTTGTGCTCAGATCTATAAGGTTTGTCTGTCTGTCCGTCTGTCTGTCTGTCTGTCACACTCTGTGTGCTTCAATTTCAAGGCGTTTTGTTGTTTTACTAATCACATCTTTGCGTTCATCCCAGTGTTTTATGAACTGCCAAAACTGGTGAGCTTCTGTTTGAACTCTGGCACAGTGAATAGCTTTAGTGTCGTAGGTTTTCTTACTAAGTTACAAGAAGTTGTCTGAACAGGCAAAGTTGCACAGACTGTGCAAAATGTGGAAACCTTCATTTAAACACACGGTATTCACCTGAGTCGCCAAGGGGAGATGGATGTTTACTTTCTACATGTACTCCTTTTGCCAAAAGGTATTTTCTCATGTGTTCCTATTGTCAAAATTTGGTTTCTATATGTACTCCTTTTGCCAAAAGATGTTTTGTACATGTACTCCTTTTGCCAAAATTTGGTTCCTACATGTACACCTATTGCCAAATTTTGGTTCGTACGTGTGCTTCTAGGATCCTATTGCCAACATGTGGTTTGTACATGTCCTCGTTTTGCCAAAATTTGGTTCCTACATGTACTCCTATTGCCAGAATTTCTACACGTACTCCTATGGCCAAAGAGTGCTTCATGCAATGATTAATTGCCTATAGATAAAACCCTGCCCTTGGATGGCTCTCCACGGCCTCTCGCTGGTGTTGCTATCAGTACACATTGGCCGTTCACTTCCTCAGAGGTCAATAGTCTTACGCGTGGAAGTCCAAACTTAGAAACATAATTACGTAATTCTCTTGCACTCCAGCAGAATCAAGAAATCCATCATAGCTCTGATGTATATAACCTTGGAGCTGGTGCGTATTGTGTTTTCATTAATAATGCACACGCTCGAGCCTTGAACAGTTTGAACCGTAGATACACCTGGGGGGGGGGGGGGGTAACCCGGTTGACAGTTAGGTCAGCTTTGGTACTTTGTAGGCGCTGAACGTCTGTGGTCGTCGTGTCATTAGTAAATCATCTTACGAATTTGTTTTTGCCTTTAAAGAATCTCCCATGCTTATTTTACAGCGAGCAACAGTTCTGATAATTACATATTGGTATGTTTTGTCTCTCGCTGCTGTTGAAGTTTTCCTCGTCGTTCATTTGAAAGAAAGAACTATTTGATTTTGTAATAATGGAATTTAGAATGTGTGACAGTCCATTTGATTTTTGTAGTAACGGAATTCAGAATGTGTGGCATTTCATTTGATGTTCGTAGTAACGGAATTCAGAATGTGTGACATCCATTTGATTTTGTAATAACGGAATTCAGAATGTGTGGCATCCCATTTGATTTTTGTAGTAACGGAATTCAGAATGTGTGGCATTTCATTTGATGTTTGTAATAATGGAATTCAGAATGTGTGACATCCATTTGATTTTGTAGTGACGGAATTCAGAATGTGTGACATCCCATTTGATTTTTGTAGTAACGGAATTCAGAATGTGTGGCATTTCATTTGATGTTTGCAATAACGGAATTCAGAATGTGTGACATTCCATTTGATATCTATAATAATTGAATTTAGAATGTCTGATATTCCATTTGCTTCTAGTATTAAACTCAGAACAAGATTATTGGTTTATTGGAATGTTCTATTATTACAAACAGAACAGTGCAGATTGTTCTTACTGCAGTACATTCCACGTTATTCATTTGACGGAACTACAGGGTATTTAATTTGGGTTAGAAATGAGTCGAGTACCACTGACATTCCATTTCGAGGGTTGGCTGTGCAAACACCGTAGCTCGAAAATTTCCGATTTCTGTTTTTTTTTTTTTTTTATTCTGTTTCGCCTTGGTAAGTAGGCCTATTACATTTTGATATGATGTGAATTCCATTCTCGAATTAAATGACCAAAGAATTGATCAGGATTTAGAGGTCGTAACAGACATTTCATACTTCGTGTCAAACTTTCAAATCGCCCTCCTGTAAAATTTACAAAACTGGCGATACGGTCTTTGCGCAGGCATCCCTAGATTTATTAGTGAACTCGGTACCAGGGCGGTTTTATTGGACAGAATGGCAGAGATACCTGGTTTCAGCTTTGAGGGAGGAACAAAAAATTGAAGAGGTTAACTCTCTACCTTGTTCGTCCACATAGACTCCGAAACAAACAAAGTCAAAATATTGCAAAAAGAAAAGGTTGTATGCAGCAAAGACTCGCGTAAGAAATAATACTCAAATGATACAATGAAAGGCAGGCTAAAAGAGAAGACAGAAACTTGCCTATATTTTGGCGACAGGCTTTTTCATGGAAAAAACAACAACGAAAAAACAACAATATCGGCCATTTTCTGTCTTCTCTTTTAGTTTTGCGTTTCATTGTATCGTTTGAGTATTATTTCTTACGCGAAACTTTGCCTGCTACATACAACGTTTTCTTTTTGCCAAATTTTGACTTTGCCTATAGCCTTACTGCGACCCCACAGTTTTTCTGTGGTTTTTATAATATTCCGAAACAAACTGTATATTTGTGCCTAATATCAGCTAGGATATACTGTCTTTTTGGCACGTTACCCAAGGACTGTTGTTTATATTAGAGTGAGGCATCTCGAAAGAGCTACTAATTTTAGTGCTATACATGTACCAGGCCCGGAAACAAAACAAAACAGAAAGCAAATTGCTTTCTCAGTATCTCAAATTTATTTAGTCGTTTGTGGCGTGGCCACACCATATAGAGCTAATAAAAATCCTTCAGTTGTGAGGCATTTGCCATTAGTGATGACGATGAAAGTGTGTGTATGCGGAAAGGTTTGCAATTTGGGGAGACGGAGGGGGGAGGGGTGAATTACCTATGGTTGGTAGTTATCCCCGGAGTGATGGATACTTTAACCGGGGGAAGTGAAAGGTCAAGGGATGCGTGAAATCGAGAAATTCCAGGGAGCATTTTTTCCGGAAAGAATTACACAACTCTGATCTGGGTAGAAGTCAGAGTCGCCGGCCCTGCGCTGTGGTAGGTAGGAATTTGGGATAGTTTTGTTCTACTTAAAGCTTTTTAACTCTCTCTCTCTCTCTCTGTGTGTGGGTATCTTTGTTTTATCTATCTATCTATCTATCTATCTGTCTATCTATCTATCGGCCGGTGGGTCTGTTTGTCTGTCTGTCTGTTCGTCCGTCTGCTTGCCTATATCTTTGAGTAAACATCTTTCTGCGTGTATCTGTCTAGGTGTATCTATTTTGTTCGGTCACTTTATAGATCTACAAGTATCTTGACCATCAGTCCAAATACCCTGTCTAGTAAGCAAATAGTCCAATTTCTTTCTAGTCTTTTGGTTATCGGTCTATTTTTGAAGCTCGGTGGAGACCCGCTGCAGGGTAACGTGATGTGAGTGAACACACAAATCACCAGCAGGGCCACTAATGAATAATTAGTCTAATTAGATCCACTCACGTGCAGGAACAGGACCGGTCTGGCCGTCAGATGGAGAAAACGTCCTAATCACCAACTTGTCACTCATTGGCCTGTTGGGTTTGAGCAAGAATCCAAGAAAGAAAAGCAGTCGAGTCCTTTACCAAAATATGCGTTTTATGACTTACATGCTGTTTTTCTTCTGTTGTCGTTATTTTTTTTGCTGTTCTTGTTGCTGCTGCTGCTCTCGAGAGATATGTCATTATTCACTGGTGGTCGCTGGGAGCTTCTGATAGGGACACCTTCGGTCCTGTGATTCTCTGTTATACTTTATGTATGGTCTTGCTTTTTCCTAGCACAGTGTGGCCGTTATCCTATCAGAATGGTTGCGCCAAACTCACTCAGACACAAAAGGATTCAACCTCATTTAAATGAAATGACGTTGATGTACTTGGTACTTTTCTCCGTGCAGTTGGATGTTATTGGTACACACAGTTTGCGTGCTGATCGGGGGCGGGGCCCATGGCGCACAGTATGAAAAGAATGCTTGATCTAATGATAAATTAATGATGCTGATCTGTTACAATGCTACTGCGACTGAAAAGAAAAACTAGCCAGAATTTTTCCCACAGCGATTGAAGTTGAAATTACAAAATAGGTGCTATCAATCAAGGCCTAAAGTGATAGCTCACAGTCACAAAATCCAATATTTTCCCTATTTGGCTTGTGAAATACTGCATTGTTCATGACTTCCGCGCATTCGCCGCTAGGTGGCGGTGCGAAATCTGTGCACGCTAAAAGCGCTAGCTGTCTCATCTCATGGTTTCTAGTAGCTTTGAGAATACTAAGGAGATTATGAGAGTTGGGGCTGGATCTGCCATCGGATCGTCTCTCTCTCTCTCTCTCTCTCTCTCTCTCTCTCTCTCTCTCTCTCTCTCTCTCTCTCTCTCTCTCTCTCTCTCTCTCTCTCTCTCTCTCTCTCTCTCTCTCTCTCTCTCTCTCTCTCTCTCTCTCTCTCTCTCTCTCTCTCTCTCTCTCTGAGAGCGCTGGCTGAAAACATGTTTTTGAATTTAGTTGTCAGTATGTGACAAGCAGCTGATCGGGGGGGGGGGGGGGGATGCAGTGTAGGAGAAGATTTGACTTATGTTTATGGTGCTGGCATGTTTAAGATCAAACTCAAACTCAGCAGAACTAGAACTCGCTGGCCAATAAAGGTAAGCGAAAGCTTGGGGAAGACGGAGCACTGAGAAGGTAATACAGGAAAAATGTGAGGCAATTAGAAATGTATGTGACCAGTAAGAGCTCAGCTGGGCTCTGAACACTGACAAGGCACACACTTGTCTGGTGGCCTCACATTTTCACTGCATAGATCTCGCTGGGCGTAGGGCACGATTTTTTTTTTAAGACGAGGGAGATACTGCTGGGTAGCGTTGCTTGTTCATATCAACACTGACTTGTACTGACGAAAGATATGCAAGGAAAGTCACAGCAAGTTTAGATTTTGCAGATATCAAAAGAAACGTCAACGGCCTTGAAGTTGTTCCTCTAAGCTAGGGGTCACCAAACTTTTTTCACAGAGGGTCGGATAACTGACAGACTTACAATGGCGGGCTGCATAAGCAATTGTCCATCCCGTAGCTCTAGACATCCCTGGTTTTATCAAACAAAATCAAGTACCACGGCGGGCCGGATGAACTGACGTCGTGGGCCGGATCCGACCTGCGGGCCGTAGTTTGGTGATCCCTGCTCTAGGCGGAGGCAAAGTTCGGGCCCTAAGAAAGAAAAAATACAATTTTACAGTAGATCTTTTACACGATTGTGTGTCTTTGCACTCTGTCCCCGTGCTACCCTCCATGGATCCACCCTCAGGGCGTAGACCACCCAACTGTGATGAAGGATTGACATCAGTGGGTGGGTGCGGCAACGCTGGTGTGACCCCAGGAGTTGGTACAAAACATCTTGATCAAGGTTAGCACTGAGACACAAGGAACAGCTTGAGCTTGCGAAATTGGGTCAGATGGAACGGCGAGGAAAGACAAGTTGGAACAGTAGGGGGAATTTTTTATTTTTCTTTGGTTCTTTTTCATTTTAGAAAGTTAATTCTTCATTATCGACATTCAATCTTTGAAGATACGGTCAGGAATTCTGTGTTTTTACCCAGTTCCTTCAGAGAAATCTTAGCTGGTAGGTTGCAGAAGAAAAAGAAAAAGACTCACGCCCTAAACCGTGGAGAGAGAAACAGAGTGTTGACACTCGCTTGAGCGCGGGGGAGAGAGAGAGTGAGAGAGAAAGAGAGAGAGAGAGAGAGAGAATGACGATCAGGGAAGAACGAGAGAGAGAAGGAGGAAGGGGGGAGAGAAGCAGTCTATCCGAAAGAGAAAAAGTAATGGAAAAACAGCAGGGTATTCATGGGAGAAAGACCTTGATAGTGATACAAGTATGGATGGACCCATACATACCCAAAAAAAAAATCCCTCTCGAAAAAAAACTAAAAAACAAAGAAACTAACAAGTGAAAAGTTCTCATCACTTGTGCCATGTCACAATAGGGCCAGTGATATCACGTGCAAGAAAATGTTGCACTTGTGACTTACTCCCTTTTACCCGAGCAGTTCGATAGGCGGCCACGCACTCGTGTATTTAACTAGATCAACGTCAGATTTACAGCAGCTGTAAATGTGGTGTGTGTGGTGGCTGTTTTTTCCTGCAGGGCGGGCCGGCCATTCGGCAACTTGGCCAAGTGTCATGATGGTAACAGGCAAGTGAAGAAGTTTTAACCCTTTAGTGCCCACTGGGACGTTATGTGACGTCACCGGTCTTAATTATTTTTTTTTTGGAAGGGGGGGGGGGGGGCATTATCAGAATTTTTTATTTTTTTTTGTTAATGTGTGATAAGAATTGTGTATATTTCGACATTCATTTCGCCATTTTCACTTGAAATTTTTTATTTTTTTTTTCACAGAAATAATATTATTATGTCCGTGCAGTAGAAGGTTATATTGGCAGATGTTTACTTAAGATGTATTGTCAGAAATTTTGCTGTAGTCGAGGTGGCCAAAAAATATCACTGACTTTGAGTTTATTTCCCCCCCCCCCCCCCCCCCGTTCAAAAATAGATGCAAAACAGGCGAGACTCAGTACGCCAACAGCATTAATTCATCCTTTTTCATTTTTTGGATTATTTTTGTCCCGTATAAAGTAAGTCACCAGACCTAAATATTAATCAATAGTCCCGTCCTGTTGGCGTCTATAACTTGCTACCGTGTCTCGAACTTCAGGACTTGTTTCCGACCCATCTCTACCATAGTCAGAGATGGAAGCACCTAGAAGAACTTGAATGCAAGAGTTGATAAGGCTCGCGGTGAAAGCGGCGCATCTGTAAATTATGTTGGCACGTTTTATCTTCATAACATAAAACAATGGATATTGAGTATAACTTCCTCGTGGGATGGGACGTCCTTGGCATTCAACAGCTCCTCCCCTCCCCTTATATATACATCTCCCACCAATCCTCACCCCGTTGGGAGCCACTGCGGCCCAGCTTTCATTCGTATTTAAAAACGCCCACTCAAATGCAACAGATGTTGCCCTGAGCATTTTGCAATTCACACAATACAATATGAGATATATATCACACAATAAAAATTTGCAATAAATAATACTCTCCAGTGGCTTAGGTCTTTACCATTACACGTACGGGTAACTAAGCGTATAGAGACAAAAATCCACATTTAATTTATCAAGACATAATTATTTCTGTCTCTCTCCTTCTCTTTCTCTCCCTCCCTCACTCTGGCTTTCGCACGTATATGCCACAACTGTACAGGTACCACCACCACCACCAATACCACCACCACGCCATGGCCACTACCATCACCGTCACCATTGCCACCATCATCATCACCGTTACCACCACCACTATCATCATCACCGCTACCACCACCACAATCATCATCACCGCTATCACCACCACCATCATCATCACCGCTACCACCATCACCACCATCATCATCACCGCTACCACCATCACCACCATCATCATCACCGTTACCACCACCACCATCATCATCACCGCTACCACCACCACCATCATCATCACCGCTACCACCACCACCATCATCATCACCGCTACCACCACCACCATCATCATCACCGCTACCATCACCACCATCATCATCACCGCTACCACCACCACCACCATCATCACCGCTACCACCACCACCATCATCATCACCGCTACCACCACCACCACCATCATCAACATCACCGCTACCACCGCCACCACTATTATCGCCACTGCCGTCAGCACCACTACCATCAACATCATCACCACTACCACTACGGCACCATGGCCACTACCATCACCGTCACCGCTGCCACCATCATCATCACCGCCACCACCACCATTATCGCCACTACCATCATCACCACCACTACGACCACCAGCCCCACTTGTGACTATCTATAGTTTATTTTTGATACCACTCAGTCATACATTGTCCTTATAGCCTACTCTGTCCAGAAGTGCGTAGTCCCTCATAGCTTGCTAATGGTATGGTGTGGTCCAGCAATAGGTAAACAGCTTCTCCTCATATAGGCTAGCACTTGTTGCTGCATTTGTCAAGTTGAAAACAAACAACAAATCCAGGGTTGGGGTGGAATGGGGGAAAAGAGATAGGGGGTGGGTAGGGGGGGGGGGTCAAGGACACTCAGAAATTACAAACAAAACAAAACAAACAAAAAAACCGAAACAAAGCAAGAAAAGGCCAATTAAAAATAACCCAGAACAATGTCAGACTGTACACATATGTGAGCCAGCTGTCGTCATTTGGTCCCTGACACTGATAAAAGATAATAGACGGTGCCGACAACATAATTAATGAAAACTAATGGGTGAGTTGCGAGGAGGGGGCGAGGGTGGACAAGGGGAATGGGTCGTTTCACTCGTAGTCGTAGAGATAAAACGTGTGTGATTGCGCCTTCTGGTTAGCTCATTCTAATTACATGCGTGGGTGTACAACTTGTGTAGATAACATGCAATATATTCGTTCATCACTACAACGTCATTAATGTTGTCTTTGAGTGCAGTTTCAGTTTGTAATACATTTGTGTATGTGTTTGTTATAAGTGTGTGTGCGCGCGCATGTTAACTATGTCGGTGTGTCCTGCTCGAGGCCTTTGGATGGATGGGACAGGCGGTCTGTCTGTCTCTCTCTCTCTGCGCCCCCCCCCCCCGCCTGCTAATCTATCTCTCTCTCTCTTCTCTCTCTCTCTCTCTCTCTCTCTCTCTCTCTCTCTCTCTCTCTCTCTCTCTCTCTCTCTCTGTCCGCCCCTCCGTCTGTCGGCCTGTCTGTCTATCTGCCCGTCCGTCCGTCCACTTATCCATCCATCCATCCATCCGCTGAACTCTCAATCCTGTTCGAAGCTGTGGACTTCCCTGTCTCGCTATTAATGGCAGAGCTCGAACAAAAATCAACAATATTTGTCTGCCGGTGCGTCTGTTGTTGTGTTTGGTTTGTGATTCTCTCAGGCAGACATAATAATCCAGGGCACTGCATACTTCACCAGTTTTACTTACAAAATATGAAAACAAGACGAGTTTCAACAACCACTCGCCTCTTCGTATTTTCACACCACACAAAAATGCTTCACGAAGATTTTGTTTACAAGTTTCAGCTTATCAAAT
The DNA here is from genome assembly GCA_963931925.1 of Onchidella celtica. Lineage (NCBI taxonomy): Eukaryota > Metazoa > Mollusca > Gastropoda > Systellommatophora > Onchidiidae > Onchidella > Onchidella celtica. Next base: position 8,743,681 of record OZ007580.1, on the reverse strand, counting down.
GAAATTGAGCTTACGCTACATTTGTAAAATATCATCGCCAGGGCGCATCACAGACGGAAGCGAAGAATCACCCCATTTAGAACCTGATACTGTTTTCAGCCTTCCAGAACGATTGTGGATGAAACATCAACACTACTCGCTACTTTTATGAGTCATCGTATGTTACGTAATCTCTCCCGTCTTCAAATTTTGTATTTTTCTTCACTTTCGCGCGGGTTCCCATTTTTGTTTCCTTCATTTTGATTTTTCCATCTGGGTTGCAACTGACGAAAATAAACAAGCTCTTTAATGATTTTCTGCCAGCACCAGTGGTTCTTACACTTTTCTTTTCGGTGCGTTTCTTTCTAACACGTCGGAGAGCTGTTAGAGGTTTCTTTCCGGGCCCAATCTTTTCTGATATGGTCCCTCAACCCCGCCATGATTAGTGGGTTCTTGGCAATGGCGTTTCGTTTTACAGCTTATTTAGTACTTCTGACCTATTTCTAAATTTCTAGTGTTTGGTGATCATCACGGACACTGTCTTGACTGAAAGGATCTCATGTCGTATTCTTCCCGAATGGCTGTGATCAGAAACTGAGATGACAGTCGCCCCCCTCAAGTGTTTCAAGATTTCCATACACATGGCAGGGCTTTTGTTTTCTGATTTAAAGTTTTGTGATTGAAATCTGCGAATCGCCAAGCTCAAGGCATTAAGAGGGGTCGTTCCACTTCACATGGTCTCTCTTCGAAGATTATGGTGCTGGCAGCGTTCCACGTGAACTTCGATATAATTATATTTTTGTGTATTTTTGGAAAGGGTGATTGGGGGGGGGGGGGTGTCCAAGCGAAAAAGATCATATTACATGTATGGTACTGGCATTTACTTTTTCCGGTGGCACTATGCCATGCGGTTGTGTACATGCATTTTATGGATTCTTCCACATGCTTGAAGATATTGATATTTAATGGTGTTATCACCTGCTGTGTCCTTCCTGTGCACCTGTCGGTCACCTCTTCCTCTTACGTGATACTAAACGAAAGTTCTCATCTACACGTGTGTTTTTCATGGAGTCAGTTCACCAGCGCTGCATGGTGTAAGTCTGAATGTGTGCACTTGAGAATGAGTATCTGCTCACATTGAGTGCCACTTGTGCTGTGAGTGTGAGTGAGCTTGTCCTGTGTATGTTTATAGCGGGGCGGATGCCGAAGTGAAATAATCCCCACTTCGTTCACCATTGGTACTACTACTGGAAGGAGTACCATGTGAGTTACACAGCTTTAGTCGGGCGCATAATTTCATGTTCTGAGTGTTAATCTCTGAGCCGCGCAGTTACTAAAAACATCCACCTGGAGGACCAACTCGCCGGGGAGGGGAGGGGGGGAGTGCTACCCCCCTGCGGCCCCCCCACTCACGGACGCTCCTTGGGATATCCTTCTTATATGGAACTCCTCCCCTACTATTCCTGGGTCTACCACTGCTACCTCAAGCACGAACACTGTAGCCACGACTACCATAACAGCAGTTATCACCAATAGTGTTGTTGTTGCTTTCTGCTTCGACTACAACCTATTGGCGCCAGCGCTATGTTTAAATTCATAAATCATCGTCCTCTCTGGATATCACCCTGACCTTTCGAAAAAGTTAATGCGAACACACCTACTTATACGTATTAGTATTTCATCAAGCAGGTAATATGCTAGCTGTGCACACTGGATCTAGTTATTACATTATGAAAATATTGTTTTTAGCCCCGTCGACCTCTGGACCAAACTAATAACCACCGGCATATCCCACCCGAAGAGCGCAGGTGCAGTAGTGCGCACAGTGCCGTAATCACCACTGCTAAATTTGTCGCAGGGAGATACTCCAGTGAACTTACCTTGTCGGTTCATCCACGCGTGCAAGGCCCAGCGTCACGGGAGTTAATATAGCTCCAGTCTGTGAGGGTTAACATTCCACGCCGGACTTCCTGTATTATGTGCTGGGAGCTTCCTGTGGCGTTTTTAATTTGCTCTCCTTATCCCGGCTGAATATTATTTATTATATTATAGACCAGGTGGTTTAGTTCTATTCATTTGGATACATTTTGCTTCGGAGTAAAAGCCTGTGCTTTGGTTAGTGCAACACATTGAAACTGACATTTCAGCTTGTGCTGTGTGCTTTGGTGTTGATTTCAACGATGGTAAGTTTCTTATCATAGCTTCATTGTGGTTTTTATATAGGCCTAAGTGTGCGTTCAAGACTACAAAAATGATCAGATCTGTTGTGTAGGTATAGAACGCTTGACTTCAGTCAACAAGCAAAATCTCACGAGTTTGGTGTTTCTCGGGTTCTTTGATATTTTTAAACCGATTAATTTTCACCGTTGACTACAAAAGCGACTAGATCTAGATCTGTGCTGTTGAGCGTGTACTTTCTAGT
>OZ007580.1:8618780-8736280 GCA_963931925.1 Onchidella celtica | reverse complement strand
ACGTCAGTGACTGAAGAAGTCAAACAGGTTGATGATGTCGTCCCAAAGTTCTCATTGCACGATAACGCGGTACAAGTTGTGAGTTTGAAATCCGAGTAGTGGGAATCACTGGTACAGAAGATAGAGATAGGTAATCATGTCACCACTGTAGCAGCTGTCTTTCTCGTCATAGTGATATAAGGATTGTGTTATTAAAGGCGAAACAACAGTGTCATAATTGGCAGTGTAGCACTAAACATCAGCCCCATGGAAATTCGGATATTGTGATTCAGTGCTACCGGCGGCCGAGACACGGAATACCGAGACGAACTATTCCTTCTTTCACTATATGTCCACAATTTGCGCGCGTGTAAATACGGTGAGTACGACTCTCTTTCGTTCAATTATGAAAAGGTATGGTGTGAATTGTGGTATTGTTGACATCGATGATACGCGCTTAAGTCGACGGATGGAATATGACGAATTGACTTGTCTCAGTATCTTGTGTCTCGGGTTTAGGATAAACCTGTTGTGATATCATTAGTATCAGGGAAATAAATCAACAGGTAGGCCAGTTTTCATTGACTGAGTACTTTAATCCCTTCCTGGCTTTGCCCGGAACTGTTCCGGGCTGTAGAATCTCGCTATACTGCCATGTGCGCGGAACTGTTCCGGGCTGTAGAATCTCGCTGTACTGCCATGTGCGTGGAACTGTTCCGGGCTGTAGAATCTCGCTATACTGCCATGTGCGCGGAACTGTTCCGGGCTGTAGAATCTCGCTATACTGCCATGTGCGCGGAACTGCTCCGGGCCGTAGAATCTCGCTACACTGCCATGTGCGCGGAACTGTTCCGGGCTGTAGAATCTCGCTATACTGCTATGTGCGCGGAACTGTTCCGGGCTGTAGAATCTCGCTATACTGCCATGTGCGCGGAACTGTTCCGAGCCGTAGAATCTCGCTATACTGCCATGTGCGCGGAACTGTTCCGGGCCGTAGAATCTCGCTACACTGTCATGTGCGCGGAACTGTTCCGGGCTGTAGAATCTCGCTATACTGCCATGTGCGCGGAACTGTTCCGGGCTGTAGAATCTCGCTACACTGCCATGTGCGCGGAACTGTTCCGGGCTGTAGAATCTCGCTATACTGCCATGTGCGCGGAACTGTTCCGGGCTGTAGAATCTCGCTATACTGCCATGTGCGCGGAACTGTTCCGGGCTGTAGAATCTCGCTATACTGCCATGTGCGCGGAACTGTTCCAGGCCTAGTTTGTATGCATTTCTTGAGTGATCATATGGAGACAGGTCCCGATTTATGATTGTTTTGTATTTCCTAGTTAGTTCCCCTACTTACGTGCGTCGTTTCCATGTATTTTTACAGCGTGGGATTTATGGTGTGTAATTTTTTTTTAATTTATTTGTTTTGTCCCTTTTTGCCCCGGCACATGAGTGAAAATTTGTGTGGCAGGCAAGGGGTTAAACCCAGTATCGGACGAAAACAGTAACTGTTGGTTTATCAGTCTAATTTTTACAGTTGAAGGCGGATTTGGAATCGGTTTAGCACACCCTGTTGTTTTTTTTCGAGAATATACTTCTTCCACATCAGTGTAATAATTTCGTTTGAGTTGTTAAATGCTCGCGTCAGAAAGAAATCTAATCCGTACACTTACTGACCTTGCTTAAAGGACAGCAAAAATTAACAACAGTGATATTGATCTTGCCAGGGATTAGAAAGGCCTGATCTTATTCGGTTGTTGTTGTTTTTTCATCTAATGGGTAATACTTTTTTTTTAATTATTATTTTGATCTTCAGTAAAAGATGTCAGAAATGCGAGCTTGTGATTTAATCTGTTTACATTTTCCTGCTCATATAATGATACGAGTTCCTTCACTGTATTTGCTAGGATTTGTTCGCATTTAGGCATAAGACGTTTAGAGGGGGAAGGGGAGGGGGGGGGGGTCCTCTTTTCGTTTGCCTTTTCTCACTGTTGTTGTGGTTTTGTTTTTGTTTTTCGTCTTTTCATATTTTTGTTGTTGCTGTAGTAGTGGGGGGGGGGGCAGTAGTATTAGTAGTAGCACAGCAGTAGTTATTGTTTTTGTTAGTAGTGATTCTTGTTGTTGTCGTTGTTGTAGTTCTTCTTCTTCTTCTTCTTCCTCCTCCAGTACCTAGCAGGATTGTCTGGGAACGTCTAGCACAGATTGCACCTATGGAACATCAGATGCCCACTGTACGTAAAGTCAGCTCACAATTAACTAGAGAATGTGGTGTCCTTTGCATTTTGCGGTTCGCTGCCTCCTCACTTCCTCAACGGTGTTTGTATCCGATACCATAGTGTTTGGTTCACTAGAAGCATCATACTTATAGAAATTGTAGATGCGACTTCACTTGTGTTGTTCGTTAAACTTCTATAAAGCTTGATCCTATGTTAAAAAAAAAAAAAAAGTATTTAGAATTTTTTTTAATCCGTTTATCCGAATTGCAATTGCACACGTACGCCCTAGGAAACACACTGACACGTCAGGGGCGGCTCCAGCAGACAGAAAACAATGCAGTCTCGGCCAGTCAGTCAACATGAAAGAGTTGGCATGGCACGCGATGTACAGCATCGATAGAACACATACCGCAGATCTCTGTCTAGATTACAGTCCACATTCCATCGTGTCCAATCTCCAGTTGATCCATTGTGGAGGATGGAGTGTGGACAAGGAGGAGAGGGGGAGGCGTTTTTTGAGGGGAACGAGTGGAAAGTGGCTATGCAGCATTGTGAATGTTTACCTGGTTATGGCAGTAAACGAACCCGCTAGCGAGTGTGAGAAAAACAGAAATAATACGGGGCAGTTTTAGCAAGTTTTCTTTGATGTTGTTTTTGTGTGAGACTTTTTATTATTATTATTATTATTATTATTATTATTATTATTTATCGCTGAACGTTAAATCGCAGATGACAGGCTGGTTGGATTTCAGCTCTTCTTGGCAGTGAATAAATAATTATGGCATAATAAATGTGACCCAGTGAACTGTCACAAGCAATTTATTCAGTGTATTTGGTGACTGTCATTTGATTTTCCTGGTGACCAATTGCGCCCTGCGGTGGCCAGAGGGGGTTTGTTTGCACAGTCAAATTTGAGAAGGCTTTTGTTATGAGTACATAATTATGCACACCAAGCGTTTTGCGCTAGGGGCGCGCACGTATCCCTAACAGCGTACTTATCCTCAACCCTGAATCTTATTGAATCCCTAACCCTGCCCCTTATCCTTTCAACCAAAAAACAGGAGGAAAACAAAGAAAATAATGAAAGAATGATTAATTAAGTTATTGTTAGGAGTGTTTCGGGAGGAACTCTGACGTCACAATAGGCTTTGAAATACGTACCCCTGGCGCAAAAAACTTGGGGGACGTACAGCGAGGCCCCCCCCCCCCCCCCAGATTTTGAGGCCCTAGGCTTCAGCCTATGAAGCTCAATGGTAAATCCGGCATTGCAAAGCAGGAAGATGGTATTAATTTAATTTGTCATAGGCTGTCATCCCAATTATATGGTGTTCTTAATGAACACAGACTGATGTGCGGGTGGGGGGGGGGGGTGATCTCAAAGTCTCTACCTTGGTGGAAATCAATATAAAGTACACGTATAGAACTTTACTTGATTGTTCAAGGAGGGCCCGCGTGTGCGTTGCGCACGTTAAAGGCACTTTGGCAGTTGGAAATCGAGAAGCGCAGGCAGAACAAGGCCGCTGCGCCGGGCAAAATTCTAAAAAAAAAAAAAAAGCACCACCAAATCCCCACCACAACATGAACAATTAAAAACCAGGAAGTGAAGTGTAAATGCCAATGGCAGCGTTTCCCCTGAAATGAAGACGCAAACACATTGTTATTCAAGTAATTCAAGTAATCAAAAGGTTATTAATGTTAAAAGGCATCATTACTAAAGTAAAAGTTTCTCACATTCTGAACCGGAAAGAAGAACCGGAGACTTGGTCATTATAAATGTTACCATTATTAAACAGTCCAAGTAGCTGCTGTTGACGCGGATTACTTCTTGATTTACTTAATCCGCTATTGTTATCTCGGGAGATAATTAAGTAATACCCCCAATCAACCCAATAAACACCTTTGTTATAATACCCTGGTGTGGTTTTAATGAATCGGGGCATAGTTTAGTTTATATCCTTAAATTCTGAACAACTTCGTTTTAAGCCCGAGCCTGGTAATTAGATCGTGTTTATTTGCAATTTGCGGGAATGGAATCCTGTCAAGTCTTGAGCATAGGCGGCTCATATAAATACGAAGTTGGTCCTTTGTACTGAGCAGTCGCACGGTGAGCTACTGTTGGGGGAGGGTAGAGTTTGCCCGATGTTGTTGTGGAGTGTTGCATGTGCATTCCATGACGTGAAGATTGGGAACTCTGCCGTTATGATCCACAGTATCAGCTGTTTTCGCTGTGTTGCTTGGTTGGTATTGTTTCATTTGTTAGTAGTCTAAATAAGTTGGGTTGGTATTGTTTCATTTGTTACTAGTCTATAAATTTTAGGTTGGTGTTGTTTCATTTATTCGCAGTCTAAATTAGTTAGGTTGGCATTGTTTCATTTGTTAGTAGTCTAAATTAGTTAGGTTGGCATTGTTTCATTTGTTACTAGTCTAAATAAGTTGGGTTGGTATTGTTTCATTTGTTAGTAGTCTGGATTAGTTAGGTTGGTACTTTTTCATTTGTTAGTAGTCTGGATTAGTTAGGTTGGTACTTTTTCATTTGTTAGTAGTCTGGATTAGTTAGGTTGGTATTGTTTCATTTGTTAGTAGTCTGGATTAGTTAGGTTGGTACTTTTTCATTTGTTAGTAGTCTGGATTAGTTAGGTTGGTACTTTTTCATTTGTTAGTAGTCTGGATTAGTTAGGTTGGTACTTTTTCATTTGTTAGTAGTCTGGATTAGTTAGGTTGGTACTTTTTCATTTGTTAGTAGTCTGGATTAGTTAGGTTGGTACTTTTTCATTTGTTAGTAGTCTGGATTAGTTAGGTTGGTACTTTTTCATTTGTTAGTAGTCTGGATTAGTTAGGTTGGTACTTTTTCATTTGTTAGTAGTCTGGATTAGTTAGGTTGGTACTTTTTCATTTGTTAGTAGTCTGGATTAGTTAGGTTGGTACTTTTTCATTTGTTAGTAGTCTGGATTAGTTAGGTTGGTACTTTTTCATTGGTTAGTAGTCTGGATTAGTTAGGTTGGTACTTTTTCATTTGTTAGTAGTCTGGATTAGTTAGGTTGGTATTGTTTCATTTGTTAGTAGTCTGGATTAGTTAGGCTGGTACTTTTTCATTTGTTAGTAGTCTGGATTAGTTAGGTTGGTATTGTTTCATTTGTTAGTAGTCTGGATTAGTTAGGTTGGTACTTTTTCATTTGTTAGTAGTCTGGATTAGTTAGGTTGGTACTTTTTCATTTGTTAGTAGTCTGGATTAGTTAGGTTGTCACTGAGTGTCTTGGCAAAAGATTTGAACTTTAAGTTCTCGCTGCCATTGACATTTGCACTTCACTTTTCTTCTTTTATTTTTATTGTTCTTGTTTCTGTGTCTTTTTGTGGTAGGGAATTCGTTTGTTTGTTTGTTTGTTTGTTTGTTTGTTTGTTTGTTGTTTTTAGAACTTTGCCAGGGCAGCGGCTTTGTTCGGCCTGCTGTTCTCGACTTTTAACTGCCAAGGTATCTATAACGTGCACACGGGCCCTCCGAGTCTTTTCGTCCTGACCCGTACTTGATGCTCGATCCTACCCTGCCATAGAACCAGGGACAGGAATCCCCCCCCCCCCAAAAAAAATAATCCAACGTGCCTGCACCAACCGGGGATCGAACCCGGTACCTTCGGCATGAGAGGCGACCGTGTCTCCTGTGATCTATTCTTTGAAATTCTGGCCGGGCGGAATTGAATGGCTATGGTACTGCGTCTATGCATGTTGTTGTTGTTGTTGTTTTCCTGGCATTGAGGATTTTCATTGCGTTTTGCTCTTAATTCCGGACATAGGATGAAGTGTTGCAGTGAGAGTGACTCACTAAACGTGGGCGGTATTGTGTGTGCATATTCCGAAACAAGCATTCGGCTTCACTTATGTTTCTCTGGGAAGATTTTCAGAGTTATTTTCGACATGGAAAAACTAGGCGGATGCCACTTTCTTCAGTCGAACTGTCATGATTAGTTTGGTTGTTAAATTTAACAGCGCATGCCAAAACGTTTGTTCAGTTTTGAAGTGGTTGCACTTGACCGAACTGCGTCATCTTGAGAAATGATATTTTTGGTGCTGTTGTTGACGTTGTTGTTAAATATTAAAGGAATGGCATTGGTGTTACGAGTTGGGTTATATGGAATTATTGGTGTTACGACTGCATTTAAAATATCGAGAGGTTTTTAGGAATTACTCTTCCATACCATGCCACATATACTAATAACAATTCGAATAAGTTTTATCAAGGACCTGCAGGGCCACAAATTTATTTACTTTAAAATCCCTAACAAATTTCGTCTAGCTCTTACATACTAAAAAGACATCAGCAGCAGCATCAAATGAAAATTCAATAATATGTCACTAGAAGTCTCCTCTAGATTCCTAAAAGATTATATCATTCTGACTCATTCACAATTTAATTATTACTTATCTATCTTTCAGATATAGTCTGCCTACTATCTAACAAATAATATCCTAATGTCTCAGACGACAATGTTAACTCAGTTATTTGTGCCTACCGCCTATAAAGGATCTAACTCGTCAATACAAAGTGACGTAGTTAAGTTAGATCTAGATCTACTCTAGGATGGGCTGGCAATCCCCAGCCTCATCCAGACACATCAATTTCAATTTACAAATGTGTATACCAGACACTCATGCTAGATCTAGTTGCAAGTTAAAATACATTGTAGTCTTGCATTCTTCGGTAGCACTTCTACTGGAAAATTTAAGGTCAGCTTCACGTTCATCGTTGAATCAATAGACAAACACTTACACTTGGTCCCTGATACGAGATCAGGGAGCCGGAGATAATAGCAGTGGATAATTTGTGGAAAGCATATGGTCTCATTCCAGTGTCTATCAAGGACATAGACATGACTATAACAATCTTCTGATTCTCTCTGGCTGAATCACGCCGACCGCCTGCACAGATGGATATTTCTGCATGGAGTATTGAAACATAGGAATGGCTCCGCTTATATACCGCGCGGCCATCTGCAAATCCCCAGCCAACTGCCCAAATTTGATTGGTGCATCCATTTCGAGCTCAGCTCGTAGTATTAATAGATTCTGCATGGAAATCGGTCACGGCCTTGCACTAGTAATAGACAAGGTCAAATTAACATATCAAAACCCTTACTAAAGTCTCTAAACCCTCTACGTTTTATGTACGAATTTACTATCTCCCTTTTCTCACCCCTGTTAGAGTTCATCAAAATCACGGGGTCGAGAATTGCACCGTCACTGCTAACCCATCCATTTATTCTATCTTGCCCCACTTTCTTTCCATCTCTCAGAAAAAGCGTTACAAAAACAAACTGTCCACGAGAATAGTTCAAGGACATTTGCACTGGCTAAAATCAACGAGACCATGAAATAAACAAGCCGTGACCCAGCACGACAATTATAACTTTAATCTTGACATCCCCCACCCCAGTGAAAATTTTAAGAAAAATTTACACGATAGGATCCAAGAAATCCCAAAGTTATTGTGGTAGGGGCTTAAGTACTACTGTAGAAAAACGAGCCTTAAGCTTGAGAAGAAAAAATCTAACTAAGAACGTGCATATTGGATGGACAAAAAGCATACAATTATTGATGCCACGTTCTATAGAATCTATTCTATCGAAACATTCTTACTGCACCCAATCAAACTTCTCAGGAAGATCTATAATAACAAATGAGTATATCACTGTATACTGCTGGATTAAAGTATAACTACTATCAAACAATCAAGCCTTACTGAAGGAAAAGGCTCATAATTATCTAGCCAACACACATAATTGCTGCTTATATACACATTCACACACAATATACTGTTAATTAAAATACTGTGGTATCCAATGGCAGCAGTAGCTCTGGTAGCTTGGTTTGCCATGTCTCCATCTCATTGACCCGCTGACAAGGGCGTCAGGTTTGTCAGAAGTTCAGGTCACAGTCAGGAATGACGCTGGTGGAAAGAGGATATTCACAAAAAAAAGATTGTAAAACTGGTTCATAAAGTAATGAACAAGATGAATGTGAATCCATCCACCGTCTAGAATTGAGGGGGACAAGCACTATCCAACCCCAATACAAGACAGACTCTGTAATAGAGTAATGAAATTATGGGTCTGTCCTACAACGGATTTCCGTATAATGAAGCCGAAATAAAAACGGCGAAAAGTTAATTAGCTTAACGTTTACATTTCAAACTCGCGTGGTGCTGCCTTAAATGCAACAATAGTATAGAACTTTCTCAATTTAATAACAATATGATTTAATTTATTTAATCTCCGTATCGAATCCGGTATAGATGAGATGGCACGAGGCGATAGCTAGTTAATTTAATGCGCCTTACGCAAGCCATGCACACGTCAAGTGTCACAGTCATCTCGGTATATAGTCATATCTGGCATTACGTTAGCTGGTCCACGGAACGCGGACAGCCTAAGACATAATCAGGTATAAAAAAAAAAAACCACTCCACAACTTAAAACGCGACCACGCAGTGTCCTCTGTTACCACTGCAAAAATATATCTCTCTCTCAACTCGACGAATCGGTGTTCTCTGTTATCACTGGAAAAACTCTCAAACGCGAAAATTCCTCTTCTTACCGGTCGGTCTTACACTGCCCGTCGGTCTTACACTGCCTGCGGCCTTACACTGCCCATAGGTCTTATACTGCGTCTCCGCGTCTTACACTGCCTGCGGCCTTACACTGCCCTGAGGCCTTACACTGCCCTGTGGGGCTTACAATGCCTGTAAGAAGGTTCAACTCTCTCTCTCTCTCAACATACCACGTGTCTTTTATAATGACATTACCTCAATACTGATACGAACAAGTCCCATGAGACAATAAACTCTTTGCTCCTCGGGCGGCCGCTCAGCCGAAAATAACACCAATATTCACCACATAACCCTACTCAAAAAAATAAAATGTCACATCCCTAAGCAGCCTAGTACTGCCCTCTCGGGGGCTCGTCAATGTTAAAACGAGATCGGTAATACATAATGCTTAATAAGCTCCATAGAACAGGCAGCATGGTAACTGCACGGGTTCCAACAATTCAATAAAAATCCTCACTCATTAACCCAGATTACAATTCAACGTGGTTTTAGCACGTGAAACACTTCAGGCATATATTGTAAACATAGCAATATTAGTATACTAGTTAAAGTTTATAAGGAAGCAAAAAAAAATACAATAAACAGGACGCTAAACTCACAAGAAAGACGAACGATAACAGACCCTACAAGTCCTAACCTATATTACAGAAAGTTTAAGAAGAAGACAGGAGAGACATCTTCCTAAAAAATGTAAGGAAGGAAAAGAAACGCCACAATCTATACGAATAATGGATCCCTAATAGAACTATTCACAGTGAAGCAAATCCCCCCGAGTTATCAATAGCCACCAAGGCACTCCAATATCCTTCGAAATGGCAAAGAAGATATGCTAAACTATGACCCCAACCAACCTCCCGCTCTTAAACTAAACATATAGTAAATGGTAAAATAGCCTGGAAACACAGAGCGGAAAGTACTTCGCCCTCCTCAAGACTGTTAAACAGATGGTTCACTTAACTTTGTTTTTGAGGAATTCAGATGGTAAATATCCTCAAACCATAGCTCCAAGCCCAAAAAAATGTGTTTCTGTCTCAGGTAGATCTGTAAGGTGAAAAGTGTCCCTCGCCGTTGTCGTCGGGTCAATGGGATGTTGAGTTCACCATATGAAATTGAAACAAAATGTTAAATTAATACAAATTGCCTATAATGTATAATAAAAGGACCTGAAAACACAATGTTAGAACAGTACAATATCAAATAATGGGATAAAATGGAATAGATTTTAGATAATTTACCTATGGCATGGTGTTATTTAAGTTCTTTAAGGGTCCCTCTCCAGTGTTACGAGTTGGGTTATATGGAATTATTGGTGTTACGACTGCATTTAAAATATCGAGAGGTTTTTAGGAATTACTCTTCCATACCATGCCACATATACTAATAACAATTCGAATAAGTTTTATCAAGGACCTGCAGGGCCACAAATTTATTTACTTTAAAATCCCTAACAAATTTCGTCTAGCTCTTACATACTAAAAAGACATCAGCAGCAGCATCAAATGAAAATTCAATAATATGTCACTAGAAGTCTCCTCTAGATTCCTAAAAGATTATATCATTCTGACTCATTCACAATTTAATTATTACTTATCTATCTTTCAGATATAGTCTGCCTACTATCTAACAAATAATATCCTAATGTCTCAGACGACAATGTTAACTCAGTTATTTGTGCCTACCGCCTATAAAGGATCTAACTCGTCAATACAAACTGACGTAGTTAAGTTAGATCTAGATCTGCTCTAGGATGGGCTGGCAATCCCCAGCCTCATCCAGACACATCAATTTCAATTTACAAATGTGTATACCAGACACTCATGCTAGATCTAGTTGCAAGTTAAAATACATTGTAGTCTTGCATTCTTCGGTAGCACTTCTACTGGAAAATTTAAGGTCAGCTTCACGTTCATCGTTGAATCAATAGACAAACACTTACACTTGGTCCCTGATACGAGATCAGGGAGCCGGAGATAATAGCAGTGGATAATTTGTGGAAAGCATATGGTCTCATTCCAGTGTCTATCAAGGACATAGACATGACTATAACAATCTTCTGATTCTCTCTGGCTGAATCACGCCGACCGCCTGCACAGATGGATATTTCTGCATGGAGTATTGAAACATAGGAATGGCTCCGCTTATATACCGCGCGGCCATCTGCAAATCCCCAGCCAACTGCCCAAATTTGATTGGTGCATCCATTTCGAGCTCAGCTCGTAGTATTAATAGATTCTGCATGGAAATCGGTCACGGCCTTGCACTAGTAATAGACAAGGTCAAATTAACATATCAAAACCCTTACTAAAGTCTCTAAACCCTCTACGTTTTATGTACGAATTTACTATCTCCCTTTTCTCACCCCTGTTAGAGTTCATCAAAATCACGGGGTCGAGAATTGCACCGTCACTGCTAACCCATCCATTTATTCTATCTTGCCCCACTTTCTTTCCATCTCTCAGTAAAAGCGTTACAAAAACAAACTGTCCACGAGAATAGTTCAAGGACATTTGCACTGGCTAAAATCAACGAGACCATGAAATAAACAAGCCGTGACCCAGCACGACAATTATAACTTTAATCTTGACAATTGGGATGAGAAAGATCTATTACTGTGGTCTGACTTTCTTTTTGGTAAAGCTGGATTATAGCATTCAGATGAGAAGGATCTATTCGTGTGGTCTGATTCTGTTCTTGTTTTTGGTAAAGCTGGAGTATAGCATTCAGATGAGAAAGATCTATTCGTGTGGTCTGATTCTGTTTTTGTTCTTGGTAAAGCTGGAGTGTAGCATTCAGATTAGAAAGATCTATTATTGTGGTCTGATTTTGTTTTGTTTTTGGTAAAGCTGGAGTGTAGCATTCAGATGAGAAAGATCTATTATTGTGGTGAGGTCCTGTTTTTGTTTTAGTAAAGCTGGAGTATATCGGAGTATTGCTAGACGCCACTTTATTATGCAAGAGAATGCTCTAGACCAGGGTCACCAAACTACGGCCCCGGCCCGCGACGTCAGTTCATCCGGCCCGCCATGATACTTGATTTTGTTTGATAAAACCAGGGATATCTAGAGCTACGCAAGGCTTGCAAGTATTGAACAGATTGCGTATGCGGCCCGCGCTTGTAAGTCTGTCAGTTATCCGGCCCTCTGTGAAAAAAGTTTGGTGACCCCTGCTCTAAACAAGCATGCAGTGCTGGCTTAGTAATGAACTTGGAAACGTCAATTTTATAGCATCGAAGGTGGAATGTTTATTAGCGTTTTCACTTTACTCTTTCCCCCCCCCCCCCCCCTAAAGCTGGTGATGAGTGAGGACTCTGAGAAAGTTGACATTGAATCGAAATTGGTGCCTGTGTGTTTTAACTGTTTCCTTGTTGACATTAGCCCCGAACTTGGTCCTCCATGGTATGGGTAGTACCGGGGCGGACGTTCTAGTGACGCACATGCGCTGTGTGTTGAGTGACAGTCTCCATGAGGATCTTCAAAGACACACTTCGAATTAGTACCCCGAGCGCTGCTTGTAATCTTGGGGACGTCATCGCACACTCATACACAGATGCCAAATGGAGTGGCAGTTGGAGTCCGGCATCTCTGAAGGATATGGAGATTTGGAGATCGTAGTTTGAGCACGGATTATTTTGTAGACTCTGAAAGTATAAGAATTTTGTCAGAGACGCCAAGTCCCGACTGACAGGCATCCACCATGTTTTGCGGGCTGAGTCGCAAGTTGGCCCAGTCCTTTTCCCGCGGGTCCAGGCGCTATGAAGAGAAGAGGGAGCAGAAGAGGCAGAAGAAGCGGAGGTCAAGGTCACTGGATAGCCTTGACTTTGAAATCTCTGGGGAGTTTTCCACTGTCACGGTTTATGAGGAGAAAGTGGAGGTTGGTTGTGTTGTTGTTGTTGTCGTCGTCGTCTTTGTTTGTTGCTGTCGTTGATGCAACGGCAACTCTTGTGATTGTCATTAATATTGAAGTTGTTTAGTTTTCACTGTCTGTTTTTTTTTTTTTTTTTTTAATGTCGTTCTCGTCAATATCATCGTCATCATCATCATATTTTTCATCTTACATCATGATTGTGTGTCATTTGACAGTTTGTCACACGTGTATGTGTAACTTGTATTTGGTGTTGCAGAACGTATAATTTGTCAAGGATTTGAGTATACGTGTGGTTATGTTTATAAACACGTTACAACAGAGATCGAACTGTTGGGTGTGAGAGAAGTGTAAATTTGTTGAGTGCGCGCGGCTGTGTAAGGTGGAGTGACAGAGCTCATGGTGAGAACTTTTGAGGCAGAAATACTTGTGATATTTCGTCCTCTTAGAATGACAAGATTCTAACTCCCTTCCGTCAACTTTTGAGAAATCGAGGATTGAAGTTTCACTAGATCACAGTTTTTAGAGCAAAGATTTTTTTTTTCTTTTTGGTAATACTTACAAATTACACACCAAATCTGCTCGATACTTTCACACATAATGGAGACAGCCTATGGAAGTAATGTGTGGTGTGTAACTCAGTCCAAACAAAAATTGGAGATAGAACCTTGTCATTCTGAAGGGGACGATTTGTTCACAAGTAACTCTTTCAATAAAGGTTCTTGTTAGGGGAGCGTAGTACGTTACACAGAAAGCTAAAGCTGAGCAGTGAACATAACTCAGTGTTTTCTTTATTTGGCTTTATAATTGGACTGCGCTCCCCGAACGGCAGCTTTCCAGGGAAAGGTAAGTGACATTGATAATAGACCGGACTCTGACATGAAAACATAACAGAAAAACTATGACCACGGACTGCCATCACCCCAGTCTTCTGTTATTACCATATTACATAATATCCCTTCCCAAATCATACATCACTGCCAGCTATGAGTACTGGTGTTCTCATCTATCAGTCATCCAGTCATTCACCCGGTCTTTGAGTACTCATTTTCTCATATTCTGTCAGTCATCCAATCAGTCAATAAATCATTCAATCATCAGTCAGGTAAAGTAATCACAGTGTCGACCAAACCCCCCCCCCCTCCAAATTTGAAGTCAAGAATTATGTTCCTGCTTCTGATCAGCTTTTTAAGTTGCAAATTTGTTTGTCATTATTTGGTAAGCCCATTTTACCCCCATCAACCAATCATACCATTCGTTTCGAACAAGTCAGCCAGTCAGTCGATTAACCACATCTCAGTCAGTAGGACAGCGCTCGTTCTACACCACTCACTCATTCTTTCATTGAACTGTCCAATCATTCATTGGCTGACCAATCAATCAGAGTATGAATCGATAATTAATCAGTTCCTTGTCTTGTCTCTCTTGTTTCCAGCAAGGCCAGACGAGTCACACAGAGATGATGTCTGGCCAACACAACTGGTATGCGTGTTCGCACGCGCGACCTACTTACTGCAATGTCTGCAGAGAGGCACTGTCAGGGGTCACTTCTCATGGCCTGTCCTGCGAAGGTAAGGGGTTCGAATCTGATCACAAACTCTATCTAAGTGTTACTGTCCCATCTCCGGCTTCTCTCTCTCTCTCCCTCTTTCACGTGGTTTAGCATGGGCCAATCCACCTGCTTGTCCTCCTGTCTGTCTGTCGGTCTGCTTTTTTCAACTTTCAACTGCTGAGATATCTCTAACGTTCACGCTGGCACTACGAGTTTTTCATCCTTATCTGAGAAGACTAGGTGCCCTGTCCTACCAACCATAGGATCAGGGACAGGAATTTCTCCCCCCAAAAAATTAAAACATGCCAGCACCGATCGGGGATCGAACCCAGTACCCTGGGCATGAGAGGTGAGCAGCTTGCCTCTAGACCACTGTGAACGAAACCCAACCTTTGTAACACTGTCTGGATTTCAGAACTATTTTTGTAGACATTTCATTACCAGCGATGATAGACGAAGCCACGACAGACCACAGTCAGAGGCTTTTGTTAACAAACGCTGAGCTGCTTCTAAAAATTGCACATCCGTGTGTGTTTGCCTCGAGTCTGGGCCTGACATTTTCAACCTCACAATGAGGACAAGTTCTGCCCCTTTGACCTTCTGACTAAGTGCATGGTTTGTCGCCCCTGTGGCATTCTGTGGGCGTTGTGTCCTCAACTCCGGACGGGACTCCGCGCTGCCAGAAAAATAAGAGTGTTTGGGGTTAAACGATACGTGTTTAGACTTCCCTCGCCGCGAGGATCACCTGGGTCTGTCTGTTGGGTGAGTCTGTCTGTGTCTGCAAAGCTGGCTGGATCCGGCTAGGCGGCTGTGGGAAGCTGTCCATGAGTGCACTATCTATCTATCTATCTATCTATCTGTCTGTCTGTCTGTCTATCTATCTATATTTCTGTGTGGTCACTGTTTGTCTGTCCGTCCGTTTGTCCGTCTGTCTGTCTGTCTATCTATCTGTCTATGTCAGCCTGTATGTCTGTATCTATCTATCCATCCATCCATCTATCAGTCTATCTGTCTATCTATGTATCTATCTATGTGTATGTGTGTCTGCCTGTTTGTCTGTCAATCTTATACATCAGCTCGTCTGTCTTTTCTTCCTTTGATTGTCTGTCTGACGGCTTTGCCCATCATCCATCTGTGGGCTGTTTCATTCTTCTGTTTGCCTTTCAGTCTGCCTGACTCTTGGTCCCCGGGTGAAAGCCTTAATCACGTCTTCTTTTCAAGAGAGCACGGGGCCCCATAGGGTCTCGAGACCAGCAACAAGAGTAGCTATTTTTACCCCGTAACTGATAAGCTCAGAAATTCCATCTCTTTGCACAGGAAAACGCTGTCTTTGGGGGAGAAAAAAAAAACGTCGGGATTGTTGAATTTGTTTGATTTTGCCCGTATCAATAGCACTCGGTGCAACAAGTTCGCTTCCATTATGGCGCCTATCCATCATCCTGCCGGCTGGGCTGCCCCTTCTATTTGCCCGTATCCCCCAATTTGTCGGTCAAATAGGAGACTGGCGTTTAATCGATGTTCCCCGGCATCCATATCGGTAGTGGAGCTGTCTTATCGTCAGTCAGCGCTGTTGAAACGTGGTACACATTCTAATCCTCCCCCCTTAAAACCACTGCCCCCCCCCCCCAACACACATTACCAAACCATGAGCAGTACAGAACTTAATTGGCATTATCAGTAGTAGTTAGTATGAAAATGAGTTAATTTTTCTTCATTTTCGTGGATTTGCTGCGTCCCTGTGGTTATCACCATGTGCAATTATGGGCAGTGGAGGCCAAAATGGTTAAGATTTCAGTGTCCTTCAAATCGAGCTTAAAATGGCTCTAACCTTTGGTTACAGCGTCAGTGTGGGTGTGAGGAGAGAGATTAGCCTGGAGCTGTGGTATCTTGTTGCCATGCTCCTGTCTTTTATTATTCCTCTTTTTTTTTTCTTTTCTTCCTCTGATTCTCTCTTGCTCACTCGTTCTTGCTGCTTGGTACTGGTGGACTCTCCAGTGCTATCAACGAAGGCGAGGGGTCTTCAGTCGTTTCATATAGCTCGTTTTCTTGTTTATCTATCTATCTATCTATCTATCTATCTATCTATCTATCTATCTGTCTATCTATCTATCTGTCTCTCTATCTAACTATCTCTCTGTCTGTCTCTCGGACTGTCTATATGTTTATCTATATGTCTGTCTGTCTGTCCATCCATCCATCCATCTATCTATTTATCTGTCTGTCTGTCTGTCTATCTGTTTATTTGTCTATCTGTTTGTGTGTCTGTCTATCTATCTATCTATCTATCTATCTGTCTATCTATCTATCTGTCTATCTATCTATCTATCAATTTATCTGTTTGTTTGTCTGTCTGTCTGCCTGTCTGTTTAGCCAATTATTTACACCACTTTCCACTCCCCACCCCATCCCTGTGCACCTCGCCTCCAATTCCCACTGTAATCCAGCAGCCAGCAGATTGTAAAAGGGCTGATGTAATGACAGAGGGCGGCATCGATAATAGACACATTAAAATATGAAACCTTTCAGCGCCCGGGAATGTAGGCCACTGGGTCGGCACATCTGTGCGCGTCAGGCCCAAAATAGATTCGATTTGCCCCCAAGAAAAGTTGCGTGGGCTATTTTTAGCCTTCAGAGCCTTTCGTCCGTTAGCGCAGCTGTTGAGTGTGTCATTGGGGGGAAACGGTGAGGAGATGATGTATTCTTTTCCATCGTCTGTCTGTCCATCGCCGATGTTTTCTTTTCATTCGTGTGTCAGCCTGTAATCGATGCATTCTTCCCCTACGTCTGTCTGTCCATTATCGATGTAGTCTTTATCTTCTTCTGACAGTCCATCGTCGATGTATTCTTTTCATTCGTCCGTCTGTCCATCCTGGTTGTGCTTCTGCTTTTACTTTTAGTACATTTTATCAATCACGTATCGTATTTTGATTGTGGGCCTGTCTTAAAACTATTGAATCATTCTCGCTCGCAGTCTTTTGTTCATTCTATCTTTCTTTCTTTCTTTTACTCTTGGCTTTCCTTCTCTCTGTCTTTTCCGTACTTCTTTGTTTCTGTATTTAGGGCATAGGCCCCCTATTATGTCTCATCGTATATCGCCTCATACTCTCTCTCTCTGTCTCTCTTTCTCTCTCTCTCTCTCTCTTTCTCTCTCTCTCTCTCTCTCTCTCTCTCTCTCTTCTCTCTTTCTTTCTCTCTCTCTCTCTCTTTCTCTCTCTCTCTCTCTCTCTCTCTCTTTCTTCTCTCTTTCTCTCTCTCTTTCTCTCTCTCTGTTTCTCTCTTTCTCTCTCTGTTTCTCTCTTTCTCTCTTTCTTCTCTCTTTCTCTCTCTCTTTCTTCTCTCTTTCTCTCTCTCTTTCTCTCTTTCTCTCTCTCTGTTTCTCTCTTTCTCTCTCTCTTTCTTTCTCTCTTTCTTTCTTTCTCTCTCTCCTCATGGGAGAAAACAAAGAAGACGTTTCGCAGGCCTACTTTCTCCCGTGGCGTTTCTGTCCATCACGGAAGCTTTCCGTTCTTCCTCATGCTTTCACTGGCATCCTGTGCTCTGCCTTTCCTGGAACCGTTCTCCTGTTTCTTTCCCTATTGCTTTTATTTTTGGCGTCGGTACATGTTTTGGTGCTGTTGTTTTGTCATTGTTATATATAGATGTGTGTGTGTGTGGGTGTGTGGGTGTGTATGAAGGGGTGGGGGGTGGGTCTTTGGTCCTAATTCTTCTTTCTAATCTGTCTGCTAGTTTGTCCAATCCCCTGAAGCCAAACCGCGTTTCAACCTGTCTGTCATCTTTTGTAGCGTTTGGATTTTGGTTGGAGTTTATTTGGGGGGGGGGGGGGGGGTAGGAAGCAGTCTTTTGTCCATCCTGGTACATGTATTCCCTCCGGCTGTCTTTTCTTTCTGTCATCTATCTTTTTATGGCATTTGTCTGTGTGTTAATTGGGATCTTTTGTCTGACAGCTTGTCTGATTTTTGTCTGCTCTAAATGTCATCATTCCCAAATCCTAGCGAAATTATGATTATCTTTCCCTCCTGTTGCGCTTGCCAGATTTCATTTCATGCCGCAGGAAATGCCGTGTGTTTGTTGTTGTTGTTGTTTTTTCAAATTCCCCTCTGGCAAAAAGTTTTACCGTGTAATTCCACCCTTTAATTCCAAGACATAAAAGAGACTTTGCATTATCTCCCAGCGGAGCCACGCCGTTCGTTCTCGATCTCCGAAAGCTTTCAATATTTTGGATGTTGGGTTTATCAGTGGCCTAAATCTGTCCTATATATAAATCTCGACCTACATCTTGCGTTATCTAGTGAGGGTTTTTGTTGCTGTTGTTTTGTGGTACTACTCGGGGAGTGTTATGACCTCACTGTTGTCATTCGCCTTTTATCGTCGCCTACTGGTGCAACGTTCATCACTGCAGTGCCCCTACGACCCTGGCGGGTTATGGGATCAGTGACTGTTACTGAAAAGCTCAACTTGATCTGGGTTACGATTGGCGGGATGCTGGGGAAAAGGGGGAAGGTTATTGATGCAGCCTCCAGCTGTCGGTTTGCTAGTTTCATCCCTGCCTGTTGTCTTGAAATTCTCCCGGCCAGGCCGAAACTACCCTGCCGATATGTCGATATTCGGTAGCTATCCGAATGCGAAACTGTTGTCGCTGTAAAAGTTTTGATGGCGGTTTTGCTCAGTTCCGCTGTGTACGTGAAGTGCTGATTATGATGCAGATCGAGACACAGGATATCGAGGCGAATGAATTCGCCATACTCCGTCCGCCGACATGCGCGCGTATCATCGATGACAACAATGCTACAATTCGCACCACACCCCTTCATAATTCAACGAAAAGAGTAGTACTCGCCGTATTTATACGCGCGCAATTTGTGGACATACAGTGGAAAAAGGAACGGTTCGTCTCGGGATTTTATGTCGATGTAGATATCTTTTGTTTAATAGGCTATTTGCGTGACCTGAAGAACTGAGTAATAAAATGATGAAGGATAAAGGGGTCTCTGGGAAAATAAATAAATATCGTATTTAATAGATTTTATTACAGAGAAAAGAAATAAATCTTAAGTTTGCATAACGGAAATGAATAACCATTTTCTCTGTGTACTGTACTGGGCGTAAGTAGGAAAACCCGCGAGTGGATTTTGGGGCGGGGAGAGGAGCACATGTGGGGATGCCCGGTGTGCTAGGATTCTGGTTCCTCCTGTCACCAAACCAAACCAGTCTGTGTACTGTAGAACAGTTACCAGTAAATTGAAAGTCTTAAGTTCTGTATCCTGCCTAAGTCACGAAAAGCTTAGATTGAGATAATGAGTAAAAGATGTTTTTAGTGTACAGAGTGCCTCTGAAGCTTCTGTTCTTCCACGGTGCTTTACTTCACTCGAACGATATTTAAGCAGTCCTGGTTTGAGGTGCGTTTGCATAATGACAGAATATTGGCTGATCTTTACGCACAGCGTACCGTTTGTTTTGGAGTCCAGGTGATCTTGGTATAGATTTGTCTCACTTTTGCCTGGTTAGCGAACTATTCCCCTCTGCCGCCTTGCCAATACCTCTTATGCTTCTTAGTATCCACTGCTACATTCACCGCCTTTGACCAAGAAATATATTAATATATTGACATTGTGCTATCGATTCCATTAACTGTATCAGCAAAACGCACTGATGATCGATTCCGTTGTAATAGCATGAGAGTTTCTTGATGTTTCCCAGTGCAAGACAGCTTCGTTTCGGCCAATGTAATTGTTAGTTCTTGGTATTGAGCAGAAAGCCACTTCTTCTTTTGCAGTGAAAGTCTAATTGCATCTAAAAATTCGTCCACAATAGGGCAGGGCATACGAAAAAACAGTGACGACCATGAAATTTTGATGGGTGTAGGTTAGGTCGGCGTGGTTTTTTATGCGCCACCTTTGCAAGTCTAGTTGTTGCTGTTGTTGTTGTTTTTTTTTATCCATCCATTTCTCTGTGCCAAAGGACTGTAAAGAATAATAAATAGTACAAGGAAGTAAGCCATTGCCCTTTTGTCTTGCAGTCAGAAATGAATGTGGATCCAGTGTTTAAGAATTTGATACGGGTCTGAAAGGGTGAAAGAAGACAAGAGCCCAAGGTACATGGACTTATCGGAGTGTTCAACTCAGGCCACGATCTTTCTCTCCACCCCCACACGATCTGCTACCCACGCCCGTCCTCCATCGTTTCAACATTCGTTCTCTCGGGTGATATACGGCTTGTCATTTTTATATTCTCTGTCTGTTTAGCAGAATACCAAACATACAGACTAATTCTGTGCGCGGCTCCTGTAAAGAAACTAAAGAAAAAAAAAAGTCCCACCTCATGTCCTTCAGATTGCAAACTTTGGTCCCGTACCTCTGTTGTCACGCGTAAATCGCTTTTTTTGTTTTCCTTCCTCTGTTTTTCCTTCTCTCGTTCCCATTCTCTTTGCTTTTTTCCTGCGTTCGTCAGTTATTAAGTTCTCCGTTCTAAATCGGTCGGCCTGTCCTGAGGTCAGGACGACCCTGGTGGTCTCAATCACCAGTTTCCTCTGCGGGAATAATGGAGGGAACGCGCATCTTCGTGTTGGGCAACGGGAGAATAGAAACGAGTACGTTTATGGAATGGGGACGGGGAAGGAGGAGGTGAGTAAGAGAAAGATAGGGGAGCCATACAGTTTCCATCTTGTACCAGTAATATGGTTGTAGGTAGGGTCTTTGGCTGCCAGTGAGCCATGTTTCCATCTTGTACCAGTAATATGGTTGTAGGTAGGGTCTTTGGCTGCCAGTGAGCCATGTTTCCATCTTGTACCAGTTATGTGGTTGTAGGTAGGGTCTTTGGCTGCCAGTGAGCCATGTTTCCATCTTGTACCAGTAATATGGTTGTAGGTAGGGTCTTTGGCTGCCAGTGAGCCATGTTTCCATCTTGTACCAGTAATATGGTTGTAGGTAGGGTCTTTGGCTGCCAGTGAGCCATGTTTCCATCTTGTACCAGTAATATGGTTGTAGGTAGTGTCTTTGGCTGCCAGTGAGCCATCTTTCCATCAAAACGGACCCCGCTTCTGTCTTCATAGCACCATGTCTGGCCCCACCTGTCCTTTTGTTCGCCTCTCCGCCGTCCGTCCGTCCTTCCAGTCACCCAGCCATCCATCCGTCCATCCATCCATCCAGCCATCTATCCATCCATCCACCCACTTCTTCATTCCACACTGCTGTCCGCACACCTATCCATTCATCTATCTACATGTATTCTATTCTATCCCAATTCTTCATTCCGTTATCCATCCATTGAATTTTATATCCATGTATCCATTTTCATTTTCTTGCCTTCTTTTAATTATCCATCGGTCTTTCTGTGTCTGTCTGTCTGTCTGTCTGTCTGTCTGGCCGGCTGGCTTACAACCCACCAACCTACTCGCTCAGTAATACCCAAGATCGTTATTTTTGTACACATTGTACACCATCTTACATTCCTGATCTCCATTTGTTCTGTCCATCCATGACCAGTCTTACAACCACTATCTCTTCCTGTAATGCATTCTATTATTCCTCCCCCTCTTCGGCAAGCACCCCATCTTATCGTTCTTCTCTCTCAATCTTATCCAATCTTCCACCCACTGCCTCTTACTGCATAACTCTCCATCATCTTCCCCCTTCTCTGATACCCTCCTATACCCCTAACCAAAAGCTCCAGATCGTTTGACTCACCTGCCTTCCACCTGTGCTGACCTGCCAGTAGAGAGATGCGCTCACTAGCATGCATCTGTCAATCACCTCACTGCTTAACGTTCCCTGGGATTGCTTATTTTTGGTCGGGTTGCCTTTGCTTGCCGCTCACCCTGCCCGTCATCTCGGTTCTAGCCAGTCATTTTGCTACACGTCTCAACTGGTCGTTTTCATCTTCTTTTACCGCTAAACGTCCCTTTAGGATAACAAGGTTCTATCTCCATTGTTTGGGCTGAACTGAGTTACACACTGTACACTATTTCTACGGGCCTTCTCCACTGTTTGTCAAGGTATCAAGCAGATTTGGTGTGTAATTTATAAGTATTACTAAAAAGGAAAAAACATTGTTCTAAAAGCTGTGAGCGTCATGAAACTTCAATTCTCGATTTCTCAAAAGTTGACGGAAAGGAGTTACAACCTTGTTGTCATTCTTGGGGGACTTAATAATGTATCTCTGCCTGTCGCTTCTTACTGTCTCCTCCTTAATAATGTATCTCTGCCTGTCGCTTCTTACTGTCTCCTCCTTAATAATGTATCTCTGCCTGTCGCTTCTTACTGTCTCCTCCTTAATAATGTATCTCTGCCTGTCGCTTCTTACTGTCTCCTCCTTAATAATGTATCTCTGCCTGTCGCTTCTTACTGTCTCCTCCTTAATAATGTATCTCTGCCTGTCGCTTCTTACTGTCTCCTCCTTAATAATGTATCTCTGCCTGTCGCTTCTTACTGTTTCCTCCTTAATAATGTATCTCTGCCTGTCGCTTCTTACTGTCTCCTCCTTAATAATGTATCTCTGCCTGTCGCTTCTTACTGTCTCCTCCTTAATAATGTATCTCTGCCTGTCGCTTCTTACTGTCTCCTCCTTAATAATGTATCTCTGCCTGTCGCTTCTTACTGTTTCCTCCTTAATAATGTATCTCTGCCTGTCGCTTCTTACTGTCTCCTCCTTAATAATGTATCTCTGCCTGTCGCTTCTTACTGTCTCCTCCTTAATAATGTATCTCTGCCTGTCGCTTCTTACTGTCTCCTCCTTAATAATGTATCTCTGCCTGTCGCTTCTTACTGTCTCCTCCTTAATAATGTATCTCTGCCTGTCGCTTCTTACTGTCTCCTCCTTAATAATGTATCTCTGCCTGTCGCTTCTTACTGTCTCCTCCTTAATAATGTATCTCTGCCTGTCGCTTCTTACTGTTTCCTCCCATCTCGCCCTCGCTATTTGCCTCCTTGTTTGGCCGGTGCTTTGTAACTGTTTTTTTTGTTGTTGTTGTTTTCGTCAGTAAACGTGCTTGGTCAAAGTTATTTCAGTTTTTATTTGCCTATTTGTGTTTTTTTCTACTCACCATCATCATCATCATCGTTCTCGTTGTCGTAGTCGTCGTCATCATCATCACCATCATCGCCGTTGTCTTTATCCTCGTCATCATTGTCAGGCATCATCGTCAACATCATCAGCTTCACCATCATCAACATCATCAGCTTCACCATCATCATCATCATCGTTCTCGTTGTTGTAGCCGTCGTCATCATCATCACCGTTGTCTTTATCCTCGTCATCATTGTCAGGCATCATCGTCAACATCATCAGCTTCACCATCATCAACATCATCAGCTTCACCATCATCAACATCATCAGCTTCACCATCATCATCATCATCGTTCTCGTTGTTGTAGCCGTCGTCATCATCATCACCATCATCGCCGTTGTCATTATCCTCGTCATCATTGTCAGGCACCATCATCAACATCATCAGCTTCACCATCATCATCATCATCATCGTTCTCGTTGTTGTAGTCGTCGTCATCATCATCACCATCATCATTGTGATTATCATCATCATGGTCGTAGTCATTGTCCTCGCCATCACTGTCGGACATCACCATTAACACCATCATCATCAGCTTCACCATCATCATCAGCTTCACCATCATCATCATCATCGTTGCCGTCGTCAACATCATCACCATCATCATTGTGATTATCATCATCATCGTCGTAGTCGTTGTCCTCGTCATCACTGTCGGACATCACCATTAACACCATCATCATCAGCTTCACCATCATCAACAACATCATCATCACCACCACTATTGTGTTAAATGTAGGCACACATACGTGCGTGGGCGTATACTGTATTCTTAACACGTCATTGTCCATGCATTCATCATCCTTTGTTTGGTTTGCTCATTAACATTCTCATTACTTATATAAGCTGTCAGTCATAAATCACTTCCTCGCCCGCGTACCTATTCAAGCACACATCTAGTACCCGTTCATTCATACATTGACATAATAATATTCCTTCACTCGTACGCCCGTCATCGCACCTCTGCCCCGCTAGTTCTCTGTTTCTGAATTCTGTATTCTCCCACACACGCAGGCATTCTCACATTCATTTGCTCGCCTGTGGACTCACTCACTGCCTCACTACTTCACTGACCCACGTTCTCACTCTGTCGCCGAAATACTCACCCTCTCACTCATTCTCTCATTCCGTCGACGTTACTTATCCCTGAATCTTCATTCCTCAGTTTGCAAGTTCAAGGCCCACAAAAGATGTGCAGTTAGAGCGCCAACCAACTGCAAGTGGACCGCGCTTGCATCTATAGGCAAAGAGATTATAGAGGACGAGGAAGGGGTGAGTATTAAAATACATGTATTGCTGTTCCGAGTGATCTTATTAGTGCGTCTCCTTGAAATGACACGGTTCTATAGATCACCACTTTTTGGCTGAACTGAGCTACACACTACTTCTACGTGCCTTCTCCATTATGACTGTGTCAAAGAATCAAAGCAGATTCGATGTGTAATTTGTAAGTATTACTAAAAAAAATAAAAAAATTCATTGCTTCAAAAGCTATGATCACATGAAATTTAGTCATGAATTTCTCAAAAGTTGACGGAAGGGAGTTAGAACTTGGTCATTGGGGGGGGGGGGGGGGGGGGGGTTTCAATAGTTGTTGTGACGTTGTGGTTCTAATCGGTCATGGCTATCGGCATGTTGTATCTGACAAAAATGGTTTAATCTTTGTGGGGGTTTTCAGGATATAGGGGCTTTAGTTGTTGTTGTTGTCTGTAATGTTTTTGTTGGTGTTGCTGTTGTCGTAGTTGTTGTTGTTGTCTCTGATGTTGCAGTTGTCGGTCACACCGATGTCGGGGTTCAAGCAGTTGTTCTGATAAAGTTTTGTGTGGCCTTGGTATTCTCGTTCTTAACCCTTTGACTACTGACGTGCTGAAAGCTGGAGTTTCCCAGATCCAGTTTAAACTGAGATCATCGTATTTCAGATATTTTCAATGGTTGAGATGAATCTAAATCAGGCTATTGAACTGTTCTCAAAAGCTAGTAATGGAGAACCAAAACCTGTTACTAATGAAGCAGTAAAGGGTTAACAGCAACGATGTTCCAGTATTGAAAGGGTTAACAAAAAAAAAAAAACACAGACGACATAATCAGCCGCGAGGGACGAGGGACATAGCCGGAAAATCCATAAGGATGATAAACGGCAACCATTTCGTATCCGTAACACTTAACAACATCATCATCACCCCTGTTCCAATCGAACTTTCGAAGTTCTTACTGTGAAAAGAGTCCCGCCCACACCCCCTGTGTCGCGATGTGGGTTAGATGGGGATATTTCGACTGACACTCTTTCGAGGTCCGCTCCCACAATCGACGAACACACAAAAAAAAATACTTGCACTCTAAAAAACTAAATAAATCAATTGCTTTGATTTTTAGCAGAACTGTAGGGCAGTTTAATTACAGGAATTAATGTAACAAATATAATTATAAATATAAATATCAATTCAAAGGCAACTGAATTTAACTAATGAAACTACAGCTTTCTATAAAGACTAACGTATTCAATCTAACTACTTGCAGGTCATATGAGTTATATGCCAAATAGAATCCGCGCACGTGGCGACGGATATAACAGTTTAAATTCTATTAATTCAATGAGACATGTTATGATATGGACATTTCCTCTAGACACACCATGGAGAATGCTTGTACAACCATGCGTTGTCTGGCGGTAGCTCTGAAACTGTCTTCAAAAGTAAGTAGAACGGTTCACTTTCATCATTACAAATTAGTATGGACTCTCACCATGAGGCCCTCACTGGGAGTGAGAGCGCTGGATGTAAACGCTGTGGGTTTATATCAAACCAAGTAGCTTAGGCTCTGGAGCTTTAAATCAGGCTCCTCACAATGGACTGCTCAACTGCGTCTCTATGTCTCTCATCTGGCTGAGGACTATCGCCGACCACCTCGTAAATGGATTGTCTACATGTGGCCCAGAACTAAGTTCTGTATGGCCTTAAATACTGGACTACATCTGCAGCTTACCGTCTAATTCCTGGATTGTGATTGGTGCAACCACTTCTAGCTCAGCTGCCGAACTGAGTTATTTTAAGTAACAGCCCTACGCAACGACCTTGGATCGACATCAAAGGTCGAATCACTCAATACAATATAATGTAATTTTATAGCAATAAATTCTTAACATGTTCAAAACCCCGAGCTTTTACTCTGGATCACGGATTTTCTGTACGTCAACCGACGTCTCAACAACATTTAATTCCTACTCACCCCTTCCCTCTCTACTAAACCTAGTTCAAAACACGAGATATAAAAAGTGCTCAGCCATGCACACCTACGCTGTCCGTCTATCCTTCCCCACATCTTCTGTCTATCTATTATAAAAAAAAAACTGTTCAAAACAAATTGTTTACGAGACCAAGTTATGCTGGCTCGCACAATAATTACGTTTGTAAAAATTACTCACTGCTCTCTCACAAAAATTTAGTCAGTGGAAACATTTATGAATTAAATCTGTTCTTGACACCCTGTATTAAATTTACTTCCGGACATTGACATAATACCACCGAAGCCTTATTGAAGAGGGCTGTTTTTACTGGTACGCACGCACCCCAAGCGTTTTGTGCCAGGGACGCCTACGTATACGTACCTATCCCTAACCCTGGCCCCTGCCCTCAAATATCTTATCGAATCCCCAACTGTGCCCCCCCCCCCCGAACCCTTTCAACCAAAAATCAGGAGGAAAAGAAAAAGAAAATCTGAGAGAATAATTAATTAAGACTGTTGTTAGGAGTATTTCGGGTGGAGCTCCCTAGCTCTGGAGTCACAAAAGGCTTTAGAATACGTACCCCTAGCGCAAACAAACAACAAAAAACTTGGGGGACGTACGTACTTGTAACAACATTCTATGCAAGAGGAGTGAATCCCTTTATTAATTTGGCTTCCGCAGCGAACACGCTTTGATTCTTGTATCGGTCCCAGACTTGGCATTATTTCCATTTTCTTCTCGCTTAATCGCGGCCTTCCTTCATCAGCAGGGTAGATGGTATCTGTGAGTCACGAGAGATAGAGTCTAGAGAGTTTTTTGTTGTTGTTTTTTTTAATATTATTTCGCTTCCTCGTTCTTTTTGTATCTGCTTGGCTTCTTTACTACACAGTCGTTCTATCTATCTATCTATCTATCTATCTATCTATCTATCTATCTATCTATCTATCTATCTATCTATCTATCTATCTATCTATCTGTCTATCTATCTGTCTAGATATCAATCTATCGTTCTGTCTGTCTATCTCTGTCCGTCTGTCTGCCTGCCGTCTGCCGGACCGCTTGCCCATCTATCTATCTGAATGTCTGTCTGTCTGTTTGTCTGTCTGTCTATCAATCTATCTGCCTGTCTGTTTGTCTGTCATCTTGTGTCTCTGTGTTAGTGCTTGGTGTTTCCTGACCAACACTCGGTTATTCCTTTGCGCTAATCCTTTCTGAACTTTTTTGTCATTTTTTTTTTCTTCCTTTCTTTGAATTTGTTTTAATCATACGTGTTGGGCCTTTCTGTCTGTCTTTCTTTCTCCCTCTCTCAATCTCTCTCCTTCACATCCACTCATGTCGTCCCATCGTCCCCTTAGAATGACAAGGTTCTAACTCTCTTCCGTCAACTTTTGAGAAATCCAGGATTGAAGTTTCATGAATTCATGAACGTGATGATAGTGTTTAGGAAATATTTTTTGTTCTTTTTAGTAATAATTGGCTCTTTTCGTCTTGGCAGACGGTCAGCAGCTAAATAGTTTTTGTGCTGCATGCCTGGGCTGTGGGTATGGAGAAAGTGCCTAGCCCATAGGGCACTTTCCCCCTCTCGGCAGTGTTGATTTGATCCATTGGAACGGACATGGTCGATACGCGTGGAATCAACACTGTTGCAGGAGGTGCATTCCTCCGTGTAGTCTGCCTTTAGGGGTTCTCCCTATTTTTAATAATTAATAATGAATTGTATACTTTTTTTTTGTTGTTGTTGTTGTTGGAGATATGGAGGGGGGAGGTGATATGGCTGAATTTTAATTCTTAGTTTCAATTTTGCCCGGGCAGCGGCCTGTACGGCCTACTCTTTACGATTTCCAACTGCCAAGGTTTCTTTAACGTGCGCGTGTGCACACGGGCCCTCCGAATTTTTCGTCCTTATCCGAGAAGACTAGGTACTCGATCCTACTCCCCCCCCCCCCCCCAATAGGATCAGGGACACGAAAATATGAGAAAAATCCCAATTTCCAACATGCCTGCACAGCCCGGGTTTCGAACCCGGGACCCTTGGCACGAGAGGCGAGCACCTTGCCTCTAGACCACCTTGTTCTTTTTAGTAATACTTACAGATTACACACTGCATTTTCTGCTCGATGCTCTGACACACAATTGAGAAGACCCGTCGAAGCAGTGTGTAGTGTGTAACTGAGTTCAGTGAAAAAGTGGAGATAGAACCTTGTCATTGTAAGAAGACGCCATGTTACTTCTCTCCTTCTTCTGTCTTTGCTTTTTTCCTCCCTTTTTTTTCCTTATTCTGGTGTGTTTTGGCATTATGGGTTAATTTCCCCACTCCCAAGTTCAAATTGTTACAAACGTGCACACCCGCCAAACTCTTTAGGTCATCGTGATGTGACGGCACTCCGTTTTTTCACTCTTTACTCTCTTGATCTATTTTTTATTTCTGCCTTTGTGTTTTTCTGTTTGTTTGCTCGTTTCACCTTCGCTCATACGCTATTCTGTTGGTGTGTTTTTTTCATCTTTCGTTTGTCTTGCTTCTTGTGGGAGGTGATGTTAGAGATTACCGATCGCGAAGAGAATGAAAGTAAGGGAGAGAGAGAGAGAGAGAAAAGAAAGAGACAGGGAAGGAAAATGAACATTCAAAGAAGAGCTGGCGGAAAAAAGCGACCGATTTCAAAATCAAGCATGTTGTGTCAATGGCTATGGCCCATCTTATTCCACAGTAGAAGAGAGAATGGGAGAGGCAGGAGCCGAGTGAAGGAGAGAAACGGGATGGTGGAAAGAGAAAGAGAGAGAAATCATGAACATTTTTATTATATAGTGGAGACGAGAGAAAGAAAGGGTACTGTATCAAAATACATGTACAGTACACCCTATCTCTTCATGGGAGAGAGAGAAATGAGGGAGAGAGAGAAGCCGATGGCGAACCAAAATGATAAAGGGGGAGAGAGAAACACAGAGAGAGGGAGAGAGACTTCCATCAGAGAGAGAAAGCGAGTGTGAGAGACAGAGAATGAGTGAGAAAGAGAAACAAACAAACACGAACGTTGAATCAATTTAAAGATATCACAGGGCTGTCTCACACTAACTATCGCGGCTCGTTGCCGAGAGAATGAGAATACTTGGAAAAGTGTCGGTATTGACGGGTATTTTTGTCATAATCCAGTGTTGATCTCCCAGAAAGGGTATGGGATTATGGGGCTCCTAACTATGTTGTTATAGTGACGTCATGTGATGTCTGGCAAGAGATCAAGGTTATCGTAACTTGTGAATTGGGCAAGGCTGTATCACGTCATGGATTATGGCGTCACGATAGATTGGTTGTTGTGACGTTGTGGTTCTAATCGGTCATGGCTATCGGCATGTTGTATCTGACAAAAATGGTTTAATCTTTGTGGGGGTTTTCAGGATATAGGGGCTTTAGTTGTTGTTGTTGTCTGTAATGTTTTTGTTGGTGTTGCTGTTGTCGTAGTTGTTGTTGTTGTCTCTGATGTTGCAGTTGTCGGTCACACCGATGTCGGTGGTGGAAGTAGCGTAGAGGTTGATGGAAATGGTTTCAGAATAGGATTAATGTGGAAGTAGTGGGCGGTTGTCAGTGAGTACCATCAGTGTTGATGATAGAAATGTCGTGGGCGTTGATTGGTGTCAAGCTGCACAGAAGTCTGAGAGATGTAGCAAATTCATCAGCAGCCGAGATTGGAGGTTATGAATTAGCGACCATACAATCAAGGGATGAAGCTTATAGATGCGTGATTATAGTTGACATGATTAATGAATCCCAGGCTAAGATGTGGTGTGAAGGGAGACTTTGTGGTCATGCATAGACGTCTGTCAGTATGATGCTGTTGTTTTGTGACTAAGAAGGACGGATTGTTGTCTTCTTTTTGTGATTGGTGCTGGTGAACTTTCAGAGGGCGTGGTTGGGAAGTACGTGTATGGTTGTTGTTGTTGTTGGTGGTGGTGGTGGGGGTGATGGTGGTGGTGCAGTTGTTGTCTTGGTGCTGGTGATAGCTTACTTTACTCTGAGCATTGATTGGATTATCTTTGTGGATCATCGTTCGTCACTGTTCCTCAGGACGGTATTGATTCAAAAATTCGAAAAATTGATTTTTCTATACATAATGTATTCAGCTACATTCAAGGTTGCATTGAATGATCTTGGTTATAGACTCGTAAGCTGAAAATAATCCAATAGTAAACTTTCAAAAATGCACAGTAACCAGACCAGTTGTGCTGAAATAAAACAGTTTATTTGCTTATCCTGGAAAGTAGCCAAAACCTGTTAACTACAGTTTTAGGGAACAGTGGCCACGAACTGATTCACTCCCTAGTGTTTTCTTAAGATGACCCACAGCTGTCATAACACCCATTCTGAAAGTCAAGGATCGGTACTCACGCTATGAGAAAACATTGTGAGATATAGAAAAATGCCAAATTATTCGACATTCAGAAACAAACATGTTGCGTGTGTGTGTAATTTTCACGCACCGTTTGGACCGAATGGTTTTTCGTATGAACCGCTGGCAGCCGCTTATAGGAATGAATCAGTCATTGACGTTTGAGCCGCGGAGGGTTTTGAAGCAGAGCTGTCCATGTTTTTGTGGACATTATGTATAAGTTTCATTTCTGTGTTTGTTCTATTTCAGATATCTATGCCACATCAGTGGATGGAAGGGAACTTGCCAGTGAGTGCCAAATGTGCAGTATGTGATAAAACCTGCGGCAGTGTACTCAGACTTCAAGACTGGAGATGTTTATGGTGCCGAGCAATGGTGAGCAGCCTACACATAATCGTATCTCATAGAGTGATCCGTGCGAAGGTCCCATGGCTGCTACTATACCGAAAGCACTTTCTAAAATTAAATGGTGAAAAAGTGGAGAATACTCTGGGGTAAAGGTTACTTGGAACAATTAAGCCTTGATTTCGATATATCATGGGAGCTTATAGATTTTTCATTTCACAAGTGGATTTCCCATTCTACAGACACTAGACGACAAAATATCATTTAGCACTTTTTTACGATCTTGTCATGGTTAAACTTCCATTAAAATGCAATTCGCTCCCTTTTATTGTCTTCAGTTTTCATGATTGAAATGGCAGATGCAAAGTGAATGTTAGACTTTGGAAATTGTTAGGAATTTTTTTTACCAGGTGGCGGGTCAACACTAACAAAATAGCATCTTGCAATTACTTGAATCATCTCACAGGCCAGACCATCTGTCAGTGTCATCCCATTCCACACTCTAGATGTAACCACCCCGGGGATTGGAGGAGGGGGTTTGGGGTTGGGAGCAACTTATCAGGGATGCCAAAAGTCCGGTTTTTCCGTTTTTTCCCCGGTTTTTCCGTCGGTTTCCTGTGTATTTAATTGTATTTTGTGGTGTTAGTGATTATTTAAAAACTTTTTTTTTTTAAAGTTTGCTTTGGTGCAAACAGGATGACACGTTCATTTTTCAGGGGGTTTTTTTTTTTGCAAAAATCATTTGGCATTCCTGAACTTATGTATAGATGATGAAGACAGGACAGTACTTTTGCATGCATTTTTATGGAGCATTGGTTCAGTCTTTTGTAAAACATGGGCTACTGGAAAAAAGTTGTCAGAGAAATTGTTTTTTTCTAAAAACATAAAGTCAGTATAAGTGGAGCTACCACACTTTTAGAAAATCATCTTCTGTCTAAATGTCAATCTTATACATGTATGATTAAAAAAAAATAATCAAGGGATTTTTAACAAGACCTACAGCCGCTTATACAGCTCGGATTTGCCTGAAATTTCACAGGGGCCTTCCTTTTGACCTGCAGAAGGTTCTTTTTTTAGAACTGGCAATTTGAATTGGTAGGGAAGTATTTTTTTTTTAGTTTGCTTTGTGTCGCTTTTTTCGTCCTGCAATCCTTTCTTTTCCAAGAACACATGATGGTATCACTTCCTGTGATGTGTTCACTATCAAACACGCTAATCTGCTTGCAAATTATCACCATTCATAAAAATCTGATGGGGTGCATTGGGCATAAACGTGCAAAGGGGGTGCAGAATGACGTTCTAAAGATAAACAAACAAACAAACAACAAAACTGCCTGGTTTGCCGGGTATCTCAGCTTTTTCTACAAATTTCAAGTGAATCAGTCCAGAAATGATATCTGCCAGCATTAAAGCAGTCTGGGGTTATCTTTCATTACATGCAATTTGATTTGTGTTTTCTTCTACCATACCAGGTCCACTCATCCTGTAAAGATCAGTTTGTCAAAAAGTGTCCACTTGGTCAGTGTCGAGTGTCCATCCTGCCTCCCACAGCCATCTCTTCTATTGACAGCGATGGCTACTGGGAAGGCACACGGCCTCAAGGGACATCACCCTTGTTGGTCTATGTCAACACGAAAAGTGGAGATAATCAGGTATGTCTTTTGCTGCAGGTGGTTATTATATTTTCAACTTTCAGCATGGATTCTGAACTCACAAATGGCAAATGTGATATTTCCTGCCTTTGTACAAAGTTTTGTAAATTTATGATTTGACATGGATTCAAAGGATTCAGATTTGGTGGGAGATTGGCTGCAACTGACTTGGTGTGCTGATAGTTGTTGGCTGAAGATTGGCTCCAACTTACAGGGTGAGCTGATGGTTGTGTTGGCACAGAGAGCCTCCCTGCATGATATAGCTACATTTTTTTTTTGAAAATGGTGTAATAGCCTAGGGCCAAGTGTATAAG
This sequence comes from Onchidella celtica, assembly GCA_963931925.1. Lineage (NCBI taxonomy): Eukaryota > Metazoa > Mollusca > Gastropoda > Systellommatophora > Onchidiidae > Onchidella > Onchidella celtica. The sequence continues at coordinate 8,703,106 of OZ007580.1, read as the reverse complement.
TAAGAATCTCATATTTATCCCTTCCAAGGATTCAGAGTATGTGGTTCTCATTGCCCACCAATATCCAGTGGGTGGAAATAGAAATTATTCATAACCTGAATGTACTTTATTCTAAATGCCTTGAATGACTGACACATTGTTTGTGGATGTACCCCTAGGTTGTTACATGCAATTGTTGATTCAGGTTTCCTATGGATACTCAGGAAACAGCGTCATCCATGAAATCATGGCTGGTCTTTACCCTCATGTAAGATTTGATTGATAATAATTCCAGAGGTAACATATGTTGCCTTTACTTCTTTGCATACATTCTGAAAACGGTATGCACTTCCGGTCGAGGAGACGACGCTTTTTCTGAGAGCTCCAAATTTACACCCCCCTTTTGATGAATTTACCAATTTTTAATACGTATATCATACCAACAGTGTTTTCACTGTACTTTTATATGAATTGGAAGTGAATGGGAATTATAATTTGACTAAATTTTTAATCTCTTGGTCCCAGATTGTGATTATAACTGGAAGGTAAGGGTGGACTGAAAAGTTCCAATATGGCGACCGCTTGTGCCGGTGGGAAGTCCACGTCTTGTGCCATTATCAAGAGTGAGATAGTGAGATCTCTCCTCTTAATGTCGATAAGTTTATTGTTCACCGTTTTAGTATATAGATCTAGACCAGAACTGTATTCACTTGGATGTAGATGGGATATTAGATCTAGATCTAAACATGAGGCTAATTATAACAACTGGAAATTTAGTGTTGTCAACTCGCCTAAATCCAGGACCTCATTAATAAACACCTGGTCTGTCCTCGGACAGAAAAGTAGATATAGATCTAGAACCAGTCCGAAATTTAGGCTAAATAGTTCTTCAAATACAATGAACATCTCTCTGGTATTGTTCTTACTACTGTCATTATCGGGTGACGTGGAGCTCAAGCCTGGACCCCAGACTAGATTCCCCCCTTGCCCCGTTTGCCTTAAAAAATGTACCTGGAAAACGAGGGCCATCGCATGTGATAGTTGTGACCGCTGGTACCACATCGACTGTATGGGAATAAACTCAGTAATGTATGAAACACTGGGCAATAGCAGTGCCGCATGGGAATGTATCCAGTGTGGCATGCCAAATTTTAGTTCCAGCTTATTCACTGATTTTCAATTAAACTTAGACTGTAGTAGATCAAGATCCCACAATAGTTTTGATATCTTACAACATTTAGATACTAATAAAAGTAACACAGAAATACCAATCTTTGAACTAAAATATTCGTCAACCCCACACCCCAAATCCAAGAAAAAAGAGCCAGCCAAAGAGAAAACCACGTTCAGAACCCAGGTTATAAATTTTCAAAGCATTTGGAACAAGAAAGAAGAACTGAGCTCATTTTTGAACGAAACTAAACCTGACGTAATCATCGGAACAGAAACATGGCTAAACGAAAATATAAAAACCAGTGAAATTTCAATTAATGATGATTATGAAATCTACAGAAATGATAGGAAGAAGAGAAGGGGAGGTGGGGTCTTGATAGCAGTGAAGAAGAACTTAGTTAGTGAAAAAATACCTAGTGAGGAAGCAGGAGAAACTGTCTTCTGTAAGATTAGCGTGAAGGGTAAACCTCCTCTCGTCGTGGGTGCAGTCTATCGACCCCCTAGTAGTGACCTGGAAACTAGTAAGAACATCTGTGATGAACTTCTCAGTGCCTACCAAAAGAACAAAAAGGCTACCATCTGGATAGGAGGAGACTTCAATTTGCCTGATATAAACTGGGAAGAAGGTAACGTGAAGAATTGCCAAAATTTAAGAGAAATAAATGACCTATTTTTAGACAGTGCTGCGGATATAGGCCTAGAGCAAGCAGTAAAAGAGACCACTCGAGGAGATGCACTGTTAGACCTATTCTTTACTAATTTCCCTAACCTTACAAGAGAGATCAAAATTCTTCCTGGACTAGGGGACCATGACATAGTCCAGATTGATTCAGAACTGAAACCCTTTAGGAAAAGACCTATTAGGCGACAGATTTACCTATGGAATCAGACAGACGAAAATAATTTGAAAAGGGAGGCAGCAACTTTTGGCACTTTTTTCATGAAATACCACTCTTCAAAAACTGACGCAAACAAACTCTGGGACTGTATCAAGTTAAATTTGAACATGATCATGGAAAATGTCCCAACAAAAATGTCATCCACAAAAATTCACCAACCCTGGATAAATACTTTAACGAAAAGATTAGTTCGGAAAAAATATAAATGGTTAAAAAAAATGAAACAGTGCAACTCCGAACGAGTGAAAAACAAATATCTAGAAATTAAAAGATTGACACAGAAAGAATGCCGGAAAGCTCATAATAATTATATCCATGAGATGATAAGTGATTCATCTGATAACAGTAAAAAACTTTGGAGATATGTGAAAAGTAAAAATAAAGAAAACTTAGGAGTAGCCGCACTGAACGATGAGAGAGGGCACCCACAGCAAGATGCCCAAAAAAGAGCCAATATCTTAAATACTCAATTTTGTAAGGTCTTTTCCGACCCAGGGGGAGTCTTCTCGGGAGAGCTGAGTGATGCCAAACTGCCGGATATGGATGAAATATTTGTCACAGAAAATGGAGTACTGAAACTTTTGGAAAACCTTAACGAAAATAAAGCTACAGGGCCTGATGGAATTCCCGCCAAATTACTGAAACTCTGTGCCAAGGAAATTGCCCCTGTTTACACTTTGTTATTTAGAGCTTCAATTGAACAAGGAAAAATACCGGAAGACTGGAAAAAAGCAAATGTAGTACCCATTTTTAAGAAAGGAAATAGAGCTAGTCCTGAAAATTATAGACCAGTCTCCCTGACATCAATATCTTGTAAACTTTTAGAGCATATCTTGCATACCAGCATCATGAAGCATCTCGAGAAACACTCAGTTTTAACACATGTACAGCATGGTTTTAGAAAACAGGTCGTGTGAGTCCCAGCTGGTCACAACTTGCAATGATTTTGTTAATAACTTGAATAACAACAGGCAGACTGATACCATCTTATTAGATTTCAGTAAAGCCTTCGATGCTGGCCCATGATAGAGAGGGATGGAAAGTGTTTGTTGGTGGCCTATACCCTGATCCAGGGTGAGAAAGGCAATGATGATGATGATGAAAGCCTTCGATAAAGTGCACCATGCTAGTCTCTTGACTAAACTAAACCATTATGGAGTTAGAAACAGTACTTTGAAGTGGATTAAGTCTTTCTTAGAAAATAGAACACAGATAGTCGTCGTTGATGGAAAGTCATCCAATCCTGCAGCTGTTCTCTCGGGAGTACCCCAGGGTACTGTAATGGGCCCCTTACTATTCCTAGTTTATATTAACGATATGCCAAGTAAGATATCTCCAGGCACTAAATTACGACTGTTTGCTGATGATAGCCTCCTCTATAGAACAATAAACTCAAAAGAAGATACGGAAATTTTACAGAAAGATCTAGACAGTCTACAAAAATGGGAGAGGGATTGGCGTATGGAATTCCACCCCAATAAATGCCAAGTCCTGAGAATTTCAAATAAAAAACACAACATCACCTCAGACTACTTTATAGACGACGAAAAATTGAGCGAAACACATGAGGCTAAATATTTGGGAGTTACATTGGACAGAAAACTTACATGGAACCAACACATTAATAACACATGTAACAAAGCAAACGGTATACTAGCATTTCTAAAAAGGAACATCTCTAACTGCGATAGGAAAGTAAAAGAAAAATGCTATAACACCTTTGTGAGGCCCTCCCTAGAGTATGGCTGCAGTGTCTGGGACCCCCACTGTCGAATAAACATAGACCAACTGGAAAGGGTCCAGAGGAGAGCTGCCCGCTTTGTGACAAATGACTATACTAGAAGTAGTTGTGTAAATAAAATGATGAGAGACCTCGAGTGGACACCATTAGAAGAGAGGAGAGCAAAAAACAAAGTAAAAATATTTTATAAAGGCAGGGAAGGAAATGTCCATATCCCACTGAACCACCTCACCATTAATACCAGAGGCAACAGAAGGAATAATATAAAATATAACATCCCAAGCTCACGGGTTAACAGCCATCTTTATTCTTTTTACCCTAATGTCATCAGGATGTGGAACAACCTCCCGGCAGAAGTCCAAACACTACCGTCTGCAACGACTTTCGACAATGAATTTAAGAACATTATTATCCGTTGCAGCTACCATTGTAACTAAAGTGCGGGTTGTATTTCTGTGCACAATCTGGAAACCAAGAGATATTTATACCAGAGTTTTATATACGAAAGACTTTATACAACTAATATATTTTTAAATGGTCTTAACATCAATGTAAGATTTTACCCTGTTTTTAGCCTCAGAGGAGCGACGTTGAGTCGCATATACTATAGTGCAGTTGGGGGAATCGTCTTCTAGTTCTAGACCAACCAACTATAAAAGAAGAAGAAGAAGATGATGAACCCCCCCCCCCCCCTTTTCTTTTTTGAGAATGTTGGACTGGATTTTTAATTAGATTTGTTTTTGTTGTTTTTTTTTGTTTTCCAGGGTGTTAAATTTCTCCGGCGCTTCAAGCAGTTGTTAAATCCAGCTCAGGTGTTTGATCTCATGAATGGGGGGCCTTATCCAGGGTGAGTCAGCTCCTAGAGTTTATTTCAGTTTCTACCTGTAGAGTAGACAGTAAAGTGTGGGGAACACAAATGATATAATTTCATGTGCAATAAAAGTAGCAACCTATATCAGAAAGTATTTTGACGTTCTCATACAGCTGTATTCATAAAATTCAGTATATATATATAAAGTAACTCAGGTGAGTTGTCCTTTGATTTGAGTTTTGTCTTTTTTCCCCTCTTACAAAAGAGAAGAGTTATTGGTTTGTTTGACTTATGATTTGGTCCTCTAAGGCTATAAATTTGTTCACTATCACAATGTAAGTACGAGTGAGATTTGTTTCTGAAATGCAGTTTTTAAAAAGCTGTGTACCAAAACCAGATGTTTTTTTAAAACAAAATGAACTTGATGATTATGACATTATGGGGTGTTCTTTTGAATGAAAACCAATACATTTTGTTCTGTATTTCCTTTGACAGGTTAAAACTTTTCCAACGATTTGATTCATTCCGTATTTTGATATGTGGCGGTGATGGTAGTGTGGGCTGGGTGTTGGCTGAGATAGACAAGCTTGATCTCCACCGACAGGTGAGAACTTTGATGTGGTTCATCACGTTATCATTTGTTTTTGGCTGTTGGATCCAAGCCCAAAGTTACATTTAAAACTGAAAGTTAAAGAAATGTTGTTTCTTAACATTAGGTTCAGGCTGTGGGAACCAGGTGATTATTTTAAGATTTTTGGGTCTAATTTTGCCAGTGGCTGTTCTAGAGAGTCTTGTCTTTATGTGAAAACTTACATTAGGGTTAGGCTCCAAATCATCAAATCAATAGTCTCGGGTGCAAATCACCAAAGTCTACTGTACAGATGAGAGAAAAAAGGGAAGGAGTTCCATATGAGTTACACTATAAGGGTATTACAAACACATGACTTAAGGAGCGGCTCTGAGCGAGGGGTCGCAAGGGGGCAGCTCCCCTCCCTGGCGAGTTAGTCCTCTTGGTGGATATTTTTTTTAGTAAATGCACGGCTTAGCGATTAACACATAGTACACATATACATAAATTGTATGTCTGATTAAAGTTATGTAACTCATATGGTACTCCTTCCGGAAAAAAAAAATAAATGATTAAGTGAACAGAGATAGAGTGCCGGATATTTTCACAGATACTGTAGCATGAGGCTATCTTTTGCTCCACCGCAGAAGCAAAATTGTGAAATTTCAAAGTTGAGCAATTTGTGCCAAGTACCATCAAAATATGGTTGAAAAATACCGAATGAAACAACAGAGACTCAGAAAATATAAATGCTGTAATTGAAGGGGTTAATAAACAAACCTGGTAACTTTTTCAGCTGTTGAAGATTAACATGGAAAGTTTTCATCTTTGATTATTTTGTTTTCACCTTTAGTGCCAAGTTGGCGTGCTACCTTTCGGCACTGGCAATGACCTTGCCAGGGTTTTAGGTTGGGGGTCGGCATTTGATGATGACACGCAACTGCCGGGCGCGTTAGAGAAACTGGAGCAGGCCCAGATTAAGATGCTAGACAGGTGAGCAGCTAGCAGGACAGTTTTTTTGTGAAGGGATAAATCACTAGACTTTTAACTGAAACACTTGCAGCTTTAGCAAACACTGTCACAACAACAGATTCATGTTTTTGTGGTTTATACTGAGGGGCACAGGAAAAATCTTCTTCAGTGGCCCCTGCCATGGTTCTGTTCTTGTGTATTCATTTTTTTATCCCTTTCCTGCCCATCATCATTTCTCAGTATTTCCTTAAGAAACCCAAGTTCAAGACATAATGAAACAAAAGTTGTAAATCGGGGCAAAGTGAAAGTGACTCCTGGGAGAGGGAGATTACAGTAGGTCTGTAGACGAAGAGAACCCCTGTCAAATAAGTGTTTCAGTGTTACACTCTGTAAGGGCTCAGTGATACCTACATCATGAATCTGAGTGTTCGCATTTGGTTGCTTTTTTTTCTTTCTTTCTTTACCTTATGGCATTTTATTGTGGGGTCTCAAGGTTTCTCCACCCGTGACGTAACAGCTGAAATGTTGAAAGTCCTGAATCAAGGTTTCTCCACCCAAGTATCGATATACCGTGTTGGTTGATACTCGATTATACTCGATTATATTTCTCCTTTTCGACATAAGTGAACACCGTGTTCGTGTCAACACATGAAACAAAAATATTATTGTAAACGCTGTATAAAGGGGTTAGGGTTAGGGGAAAATGTTTTGCATTCATTCACATTCACTTACTCATTCTTGAGATATAATAAATATTCGATACGATGGTTTGGGTGGAGAAACCTTACAGTATTTTTTATGATGCAACCGAGAACAATGGGCGGGTGGAGAAACTTTATGCACCCTTTTATTGTATATCGAGCTTCTTTTTTAAAAAAATTTTTTATGTAAACAGAAAACTGAATAAATCTAAGGATGTTTAGTGTTTTTGTTTGTTTATTTGTCTAGAAATACATATCCAGGTCAAGGCTGTGTAATTTTGATGTCGAAGATTCACAGTTCCTTTACCTTACAAAGGTTTCACAATTTAGCATGTAAAGCTCTGAAGCAAGGAGTTTTAACTCTTTATACCAAGTTACAACAACAGACTTTACTTCAGATTTTCTGAGGCTTTACTGAAAGCAAACGACTTTTTAGCTTTTTTTGGCATGCCTTGTGTTACGGATTCAAGGAAGGGTGTGCACTCCAATTGTAATGAATGGATTTCCTTGTTATCGTAATGGTGTGTTGGGGGTGTTGTTCGACTGCATATTCTTAATAGTAATATTGAATTTAATTCTTAACTTGCAGACCCATGCCAATTACTAAGGAACAAGTGGATAAATTCAACAACAGGGCCTGCAGGGCCACATTTTATTTACGTTAAGTTTACTAACAATTTCGACTAGAGATCTAATATGTAGTAATGATAAATATCAGCAGCATCAATTTCATAATCAATAAATACGTCATTACAAGTCTAGCTCTAGGTTTCCTACAAAATCATTTAACTTCTGTTCTTGCTAATTATCTAAATACTAATTAGACTCTATATAGAATTCTATCTCTAAAATCTGGTCTGCTTATTGTATGGCAATCAATATACTAGACTAGTATAGAGTCCAGTCTCTGGAGACATAAGGTCATCTCAGATATTTAGATCCAAAGTTACAGGTCTAGATCTTGCCCGTCGAAGTGACGTCGGCACAGTTAAATATTATATAGACTCTAGATAGGCCTATATATAATCTAGATCAAGGATGGACTGGCAACTCCCAGCCTCACCCAGACAATTCAATTACAATTAGACTCTAGATCTATATGATTCACACATTAGTACGAGTTGCAATTCTAGAATTCACAGCTAGATCTAGTCTATGTATTTAGCATCTTGCAATGTTCAGCAAGCACTCCGGGTAGATCTATGCACCAAGTGATCAATACTCCTACTGGATAACTGTCATGCTTTCGCCTCCTATTCACTGTCAAAACATCACGAGCCTCGGTCAGATCTTACTTACGATTGTTCTGGCGCTAAGGCCAGAAACAGTAGATAAAGGCGGTGTCATATTCAATGAGCCATGGATTAGTGACAAGACATTCGTCGAGCCATGTTCATAATAAATGGATTCATTCAAGCAGAATCGACGCTGAGACCATCACCCACGGAAGTCTGGCATGGAATCAATAACTAGTGCCGCCAGCCCGCTCTGCAAGCAGCACGATTTACTACGCGTTGAAGCAAGAGGAAATATAATCCCCTTGGGAAAGTGAAACTGGGGCGCTAATCTTTCGTCTAAGCCCTACTGGTTTTTATTTAACTCTTTCCTACTTCCTAATATGTATGTTTTCTTATTCTTATCAATCCACGAAGATTTCTAGACGTGGATGTTAACTTGGTCTATGCAAATTAGTTAAAAGTTAAAATTTGACACAGCAGACGACAATTCTTTAAGGCCACTCTAATAGATATTTTGGGTTTTCACAAAAGTTAAATTTTACTCCAAGGCAAGGGAAATTAATCTTGATATCCTACTCTAGGTTATATTAAATTAAGTTATTTCCCCTTGACCGTATTTGATTCTGACACCTTGTGCATTTGTTTTGCATTTCAGATGGAGTATAATGGCATACGAAGGCAACATGCCACCTCCTAGGAAACTATCTATGCAGGTAGGTTGTTTGTTATAAACTTTCTTACAACTGGGATTATGTTTGTAAACAATGTAAATCTGTCATGGCCATGAGATGGAGATAACTGGCAACACACGAGAAACAAGAGTGTGATAAACCAGGGATTGCTGGTGATTTATAGTTTCCTCCTGCCATAGAAAGAATCATAAATCCATTGAAGAGCTAGGAATGCGACAGTTAAGGCTACTGGCTGCAATTAACTTTTTTATCCACATTTCTTAAAGAAAAAAAGTAATAAAATAAAAGAAATTGCATTCTCTACAAGAACGTTGTGTGTGGAAAATTATTCCCTCTTATCTTTGTGGTCTACTTTTTTTTTTTTTTTGCGTAGTTGGAAGCTTTTCAGGTCAAAGTCTTATCGCAAAGTTTTGTAAGCAAATTAATCATAGCACTATTAAAGACATCTTTACATGTGTGTAAATTTCTGTGCCAAATGAGGTCACAGTCATGATCTGACACCACAGTTCTTCGTCTTAGAGAAATTCTATGACCTTTTCCTGAAGACTGAAATAGTAATGTGTAACATATGTTTGGTTTGGGTTTAAGTTTTACAGCACGTCAGCACGATAGCGGCCACTTTGCGCCTTTCACGGACTATTTGGGTGCACTTTCTTTGTTTATGTTTCGTATTCAGAGCTGTTAAGTTTAACATAGAATTAAATACATTCATATAATTTTAACTCATTGGTTAATTCTAAAAAAGTTTTGTTTAGATCTGGAAAAAAAGTTCTGTAAATGAGTATAAAAGTTATTAAATCAAGTTGTAGATCTTAGCCTCTCTCAGGAAGGACAGGATGCATTGCAGGTCCACATCAGCAAATAATTCTTTCATAGATCTGTATTCATAGTGCCTTCTTCAGATATGCATGAAGTCTACACATTCAGTTAAAATATGTTTTATTTAAAGTTGGCAATTGCATGTGTAACGTACTGTGTCCAAAAAAATCGATATTTTAAATGACAGAGTCATTGGTGTTTTATATTTCAGAATGATGCCATGTCTCAGTATGAAGACAGTATGGCCAACCACTTAACAAAAATTTTACATTGTGAGGACCATCAAGTTGTCATTTCATCAGCAAAGTAAGTCAGTATTTTCTTTTTCTCAGCTATCTTGCACATTTGTTTCTTTTTTCATAAGTATGTGTTCATTCATATTTCTGATATGGAAGGAAGTACATGTATTATATTCTGTCTCCTCTTAGCTATGGCAAGATAAAAAAAGTGGCTTATCTGAGGAGAAAACACAGAATCAGTGGAAGAAATGAAGTAAAATGAAAAGTTGGGACGTAAGTTTATCATTCTGATGGCACACATACAAAACAATAACAGACATAATAATCTAAAATGGCAGTTTGAGTTTGAGTTTAACAGTGTGTCGGCATGATCATGGTCACCTGCGCCGTCTACTTTTTTTTCTAAAATGGCTATAAAAAAAAATTTTGTGTATGTTGTTTTTGTTTTTCTAAAATGGCGGAAATAAAAAAGTTGATTTTTTGAAACGCAACCATCATTTTGTTTGATCTTTTCAACGTGGGTGGCTAGGACGTAGTACTGATTCTGAGCAGTGGGGGCTGTTGCCTGGTAATAAGAGATCTTTAAACATATATTGCTCCTTGAGATTTTAGTGAAATCATGCAGGACCTTCTTGTCACTCAAATAAGTGGTCCAAATGTCACATTTTGCATTTAGTGGAGGAGGAGAATAAGTAGATCTATTTGTATACAGTAATGATTTGTTCCACCTTCATGGTGAATGTGAGCAAGGCTGTCATACACTTCACTCACAAAAACTCACCTGCAGAAATATGTGCACAAAATCCATATAAATGCTCAGTCATGCCCAAGTCAAAGTATGCAAATACTAGGCTGTAACTTACTTACGAAACACAGTATATAGATTACCTCTCACATTGGTATGGGGCTGGTAGTCAGGCAAGGGACAGTTCAGTGGTGGTCCAGGCGTCGCCTGGGATAAACTGTTTATTATTTTCAATACTGGGTTATTATAACGACCCTGCTTCGTTTTGCACGTTCTTAAATATTTGTTGCGTTTCTGTTTTTTTTGTTTGCCTTTGGATGTCTTTGCGTTCCCCATGCACGTTAATGCCCTACTCACCCCGTCAGCATTGTGGCGAAGTTTGTCATGAAATGGTGGTAATGTGCACAGTGGGTGGTTAATTTGTTTAGTTTACTGCCTCATTCTGGAAATGATAATTGGCAAAAGGTATCACTTCAGACAGAAAGAAATCAGCCCATACCCCCCTTTTTCCTTTCTTGTCCTTGCCAACAATGTGAGCGGTTAAGGAGGGGGAAGCGGTCAAGTCGGTGGAGTCTGTTCTGTAGTGAATGAAAGAAAGTAGGCTTGATGTGAGTTCACCAAAGTGTGTCGGCTCAGCATGAATGGTCTAGATGAAGGAAGTGATGACATTTCGGGCTCATGTCAACGTGAAAAGGAGAACCGGAGGCGAAATCAGCAACACAAAGCAAACTCAAAAAAAATCTTTCCCTACCATCTCAAGTCTCCAAATCTAAAAAAGAACCTTCCTCAGGTGGAAAGGAAGGCACAGGTAAAATTTCAGGCAAATCTGAGCTGTGTGAGGAGTAGCAGGGCTTGTTAAAAAAAATCGCAACATGCCTGCACCAACCGGGCATCGACCCTGGTACCTTCAGCATGAGTGGCGAGCACCTTGCCTCTAGACCAAAGTGTCCAAACATAAATAAATAAATGAAATAGTTCAATAAATAATTAAATATTATTTCATTGGTTTTTCAGAGTTTTATGTGAAACAGTGAAGGCTTTCGTGGCTCGAGTGAGTCAGTCACAAGACCATGGGGGAGAGGGAGAGAAGGATTCGGATGACAACTCAATGGACACTCAGTTCAAAGTCCTGAATGAGAAGTTACAAAGTTTGTTAGACACACTAGATAAGGAGGCCAAAGAGTCAAAGGTGAGACTTTCTCATTGTTTGTTTCTGCATCAATTCATCGGTGTCACGACAAAGGGGCAAATAGATAACAACAGCTGCACTACGAAAAGGCAAAAGCTTAACTTATCTGTATGACGAAGGGGCAAATTGGTCAAATTTGGTATATTGCAGGGGGCTTTACCCAAGACAAGCAATTTTGTTAAATCCACTTCTAGTAATTTCCTGTTCTGTGGGCTGACCCACTTTGATCATATTGTGTAAATCACGGTTGAATTGGTTAGAAATTTTCTGTATCGCTTTTTGATGCCCTGCCAACACCTGAACTTCATGAAACCTTGTTAAGAGATGTTACTGACATTCTTTTACTGTATTATACAAACAAAACAATATGCATTTTTTTTTTGTGCAGAGGCCATGAAATAAAGTAAAAGCCCACTTTAGCTCTATGGTGACTGATTGTCTCCTTGTATAATTCAACACCACAACTTCTCAATTTCCTCAGAACATTGACGAAAAGAATCAGAAGGCGGAGACGCCTGAGAAAGAAATCTGTGAGGTTCCGCAAATAGCAACGACACCCGATAACAACGAATCAGCTCCATCCACAACCTTGAGTGGCCCAGTCAAACCAAAATTGGTAAGCAGCGTCAGACTCTAATACAAGAGTTGATTGTCATGTCATTTGATTTACTCCAAACATGGTCTGTGGTGACAACTTAATGCATTATTGATAAGTTCTGTTATTATGTGAGCAGGGTTTCCGTCCAGCCTTGGAATTCCGGGAAACCCAGAAAAAAAGCTGTGGAATTTAAAAATTTGACGGATAGGCCTTAGCATAGTGGATTAATACTGGACTAGCCCTAGTATTCTCTTGATAATTAAAAATATATTAACCTTTTCGCATTGCTGGGATCACAGCTCTCACAGTTCCTTCTTTACAGTGGCCATTACCTGTGTGTGGACTGCTTTGGGGGTGTTTTTGAATATTCATATAAAATCTTCTACTACAGCTAGATTTATATTTGGTATCATTAGGAAGCTTATTCAGAGAAGAATAATGACAAGCGTATTTTTACAAACACAAAACGAAAACAGTACGTGCTATGAAACCACGTGTTATCTCAGGTAATGTGAAGTGCTGCGAATGGGTGTGCAAGTGGCTTCATCTCGCAGGTGACTGGTGTATCAATGGGTTGTTAAACAGCCCGCACACAACAGGTGCTGGATGATGTGAAAAGGTTAAAAAAAATTGGAAAAAAACTTATCATATTTCTCTGTTTCTTACACTTAAGTAGCACTGGAATTTATCATTAACACTCTCAAATAGTCAGTCGGCTGTCAGAACCTTTTAAAACTAGCCTTTTGTTGCCATGGGTTGTGTTCACTGTTCAGCTGTAGCTTTCTATGTAAGATACTTGAGTCCCCAAACAACAGCTTCAAAGACCATTTTTATGAGATTCCAATAGCTGACCGACGATGTTCTTAATTAGTATTATTAGTATCTCATGTTCACACATATATAATTAAGATAATAATAATGTGATGAGCAAGTTTGCAGTGAAAGATACACAATTATTATTGCATATCAGAAGGTAACATTTTTAGCCTTGACAAATAATTATTCTGAAAGAGGTACAGGAACTATTTGTGAGCATAATTATGTAATATATTATGTTTTTTACTTGGTGGGAAGTTTCATCAAGAGTTATTACTGAGAAGGACAACTTTATTCCACAGTGGCACAAACAGTGTCCCTTGTCAGTCTGTTCCACATTCACATTTTTCTAAGTTGTGATAAAGAAGTCAGTGTTTACATTCTGAAGACCAGTGTCAATATCATACAAAAGTAGTTTTTCCTCCAAAGGGAAGGACTCATATGACTTAGGCAATTATGTTATGATCATGACAATATATTCCAGTATGATAAAAATTAATTGCTGATTTTCTCTGTATGACATTTGGCTTTTTACTGTTTTCCAGCAAGCATTCAAATCCAGGGAGGCACTCATGTCTCGTGCCAATAGCTTGAAGAAGGCTGTAAGACAGATTATAGAACATACAGAAAAAGGTGAGAATATTTTTCCAACACTCTGTACTAATTTTAAAAATCCCTTTTAAAACTTGCCATGCTTGGATTTTCATACTTCACCCAATCTGCATTCCTTCCAAAAAAGTCTTTTCTCATGTGCCATTCTTTTTCAGAGCAGTTTTGTAACTTGTAGATTGTTCTTGTGAACGTATTTGGTTTTTTGTTGTTGTTTTTGTAATATTTTTTAGTATCATGATTTTTCATATCATAACTTTTTTTTTTGTGCTTTGTTTCATTTTTTTTTAAAATAAAGTAAAAACTAGTGAATTAATGCTGTTTGGTTGTTGTTGTTTTTCCCTACACCTACTTCTCAATTGATTTGTGCAATGTGTTGTTGATAATTTCCATGATTACTCAGAGGTTTCAGAGTGAGAGTAGATCAACTGTTTGTTAATGCATGTGAGTGGGAGCATGATGTATTGATCTTATGTTAATCCTGATTTTAATTTTAGTTCAGCGCCATGGAGTGCATCATTTTTTTTGTGTGTGGATTTGAGGGCTGTACAAGTTAATTATTACACTACATTATCATTTTTGTATGTGTGAATAAAACATAATGTTCTCACTTTTGCTTTAATCTGCAGCTGTTGATGAACAAAATGCTCAAACTCTAGAGCTGGAGACTGCTCAGTTCCCTGGATCCCTCCTGAAAGCCAGCAGTGAAGCCTCTAGATCAGCCCCCAGCTTCTCTGTCTTCAACGAGGAATGTAATTCCCCACCCACCAGCAATTCACAAACCATGTCATCTTTGCAAGTACTAGGTGAGAGATGGTTCCGTTTACTTCGTTTGTCAGGTTTAATTATCTCTCTAAAGATATCAGTAATAATTTATCTTAAAAGGGTATGAAATACAGTAAAGAGATTCATATCATTTCACTTTCAAACTTTTCAGACATAGAAATTTTTTCTGCCAAGCATCAAGATTATCTGTGATAAAATGATACATCTAATGCCGCGCCGTGTGTTTAAATGATTGCTCAAAATTAGCAAATCATTCTGTGCTTTGATTTTAATGTTTAAAGCATAGTTTGAACAGTACTGGAGGCAAATGCTGAAAATCAATATGTTGACAAATTCGCTAGAGATTCATGAAGGTAAAAAGCACTTGAATGTAGTTGAATATTTTGTTTATTCATATCTTCAAAATATCAGAGGAATTTGTATGTGACTAAATATTACATTTATTCTCTTGTGACAGACCCAACCAGGTCTCCTTTAGGTCCAGCCTCTCGTCGAATCAGCAGTATGAGTACATTCAATCGTTCTGCCAGCGTGGACTCCAAGTTGAGTGCATCTCACATGAGCAAACCAACAGAAGAATTTGTGCCACCACGCCAACATCTCCCAGTTCCCAACATCCGCCTGCCATTTGTACAGCCAGCAGTTCTACCTGGTGAGGAGACCATGCCATGAGACATGTGGATTATTTTATCATAACTCATCATGGGAAATACACAGAAAATATAGGAAACTAAATGCAGATAGAGAAAACGATGATTTTTTTTTTTTGTATCGGGTAACAAGATAAGATAAGATATAACTTTATTATCCTGTTGTCAGGAAATTTGTCACCACAGCATCAGTAACAGTACTGCAGTAAATACAATTTTAAGGCATACAGGTCTTTAACACATATCGCACACATGCACATTGCTTACACGACATTGCAAGCAAATAAGAGCATTACTCACACACATAAACTGTCAGAACAATTCACTAGGAAAACTCACAACAGCATACCACAGTAGGAAACACTACTACTTCGAATGGCGGATGGCAAAAAAAATAGCCTACAACACTCTCTGTTTGTTTTTAAATACAGGATTCGTCCACTTCTTTGGGATGGGACTATCTGATGGAACAAGGGGTGGGACTGGGAGCATTCATTTAGAATTGTCTTCAGTTTCTGTTTGCACAAACAGTTGTTTAACCTTCATCGCCTGTTACCAGTTCTTTGCAAAACTTCTCATTTTCACTTTTGTTACGTTTACAGATACATTTTCTTGATATGTTAATAAGGTCAGTTATAGTTATGTGCTGTGCCTATTCCTCAGGAATTAGCAGCAGTATTGCCAAAAATCTGACAGGTGGTGGTTTCATCAGCAAAGTATTACTGGCCAATGCAGATGCCTTGTGTGCAGCGGCCTCACCTTTGTTAGAGCAAGACATTCCACTGTAAGTCAGCTATCTGCAAGCTAATGGTCTGTGCAAGATACAGGTTTTCATACAGCTAGATGTATCATCACTGCTCTACGCCAATGTTTGACACTTTTGAGATACTTAGAAGAAAAAAAATTTTCCTGCCATTTGGTGACTTACGCCATTATGATTCTATTGGATTATTACATTTTCCTATTGGTGCATTTCCTTTTCCATAATATTATCTGACAGCCCTCATGCTCAGGAATACAAAGAATTATCAATTGCCTTTTTGGCATAAGTTTGACATATACCATTATAGCAGAGCAGTGTTGATATATTTCTGGAAATATTTGTAATGTTACATGTAACAAAGTTTGGTGATGATACTGTATTCATGACACCGTAAAAAAGTGGTGTTGAAAATCAAAATGTACCATGTAGAGCTCTGGCTTTGTTGGTGATTGATGACCTTTCACAGAGGCAGCATGAATAGCACCTTCTGTTTCAAAATGTTTTAAAATCAAACGCGCATAGATGTTACAAATAAGTGCAGATGAAAATCATCTTGGTGGTAAGAAACTCCTGAGGTGGAGGGAGGTAGATGTTTTGACATTTAACTTACTGACATCTTCTAGAACCCTGGCCACACCGAGTTCATGACTCTCGGTGTTCGTCACCCACCTTTTTTTCCTTTGCCAAGCTCTTCTCTGGGTTTGAACTGGTACTGCTGGTTTCTAGTGCGGGTGTCTTATCCATTCTGCCAATACTGCCGCTGGTTATTGGGTGCAATACAAAAATACCAAAAATCGTTTTTGTACGAAAGTCGAATCATGGTTTGCAGATGTCAGAAAATCTGGTCAGGAAAAGACATGTACAGAATAGATAGGTCTGTGGTACAGGAAATGTGTTTATCTTATTTTCAGAGAATCCTACCAAGAGAAATGTGTCATGAACAACTATTTTGGGATTGGACTGGATGCCAAGATAACCTTAGAATTTCAGAACAAAAGAGAGGAACACCCAGAAAAGTGCAGGTTTGTATTACGTTTGTGTTGTTGCAACTGTTTCTATCCAAACCCACAACAGTTCTTCTTGTCTTAAGATATCTGAATGGTGTCTTTTTTTTTCGGTGTGTCCAGTCAACATACCTAGATTCATCATTCCAGTTGTTTATCCATTCATCCATCCATCCATTTATTCATGCATCTTTTTGTCCACTTATTCACTCCTCTGCCCCCACCCCCATACGTTCATTCATTCATCTATCTAGGTATTCCTTCCATCCAAGTATTCATTCATCCATTCATCCATCATCCAAGCATAGATTCACAAATCCACGTATTCCTTCCACTCATCGATGCATCCATTCACTTATCCATCCACCTATCATTCTCACCAAATATCCATTTGCTCACAGAGTTACCCATTAACCAGCTGCCTCTCCCATCCATGTGTTCAGCTGTTTCTTCATTCATATTAATCATTGATCAGTAACTCGCCAATCACACACAATCTGTTCCAGGAGTCGGACCAAGAACTTGATGTGGTATGGGGTACTTGGAGGCAAGGAAATGATCAACCAAACTTTCAAGAACTTGGACCAGCGAGTGTTGCTTGAATGTGATGGTCAGAGGATACCATTGCCTTCCTTACAGGGCATCGTTATACTTAACATTCCAAGGTGGGTATTCACTGTAGCCCTGTATCTGGAAACAAAACATTTTACAATGTTTCTTGATATATTTGTTTTCTATTGTCTCATTTTCTGGTTTTAAATAAAATTGTGAGTGGATCTGACAACTTGGCTTAAGGTGAAAGACCAAGTTCGTGAGAAAACCCCTTCAAAGGAGGAAAAATTCTCTATGGAAATTGAAATTTGTTTAAGATGTGAAAGGTAAGGCAGAAAACGCCATTTTTCTGCATTCAGTGAAAACATTTTGCTTGAAATCATCGTAGAAATATTTTCTTTTGATTTTTTCAAAAGGGTATAAAAATTTCACCCTTAGCCCACTTTTGTCAGATCCACCCACAGTTTTTGGGGTTTTTTTTTTTGCTGTTTTATGAAGAGCCGTGTATTATAATTGTACATGCTTGATGGACCAACCAAATTAAATTTCCTTATCAGATATGTTATAAAAGGGATGTAAGTAGTGCACTACCATATCACAGGAAAAGTGTGGGGTCGCAGCAATGCTGTAAGCAATGTCAAAATTGGGCAAAAAGAAGAAGTTGTATGTAGCAAAGCCTCTTTTAGTTGTATTGTATCATTTGGATGTTATTTCTTACATAAGGCTTTGCTACATAATTTTTCTTTTTGCCCAATTTTGATGTTACCATATCACAGCGTTATTCTGATGAAAGGTTTCCTGGGAGCATTTATAACTACATTTTGTCATGTGTGTTACTTTCCCTGCAAAAGATTTATGTTCCGTGGAGTCATCTTGAAAATGGGTGATTATATAAAATGTGTCTGTTTGTATATTGTGTCAGAAAGTATAGTATGTATAGAGAGGTTTCACTGTTGGTCATTTTGCATGCGAGACACGGGAAGCTCCGCGAAACCACTATTAGCATGGAGCGGAAAGTAGGCCACTGCGGTAAAGAATAATTGTTTGCTCATTTCCATGGGGAGTCAAATCTTACAAATGGCTGTAAATGATTTTAATTTTTTTTTCCAATTTTTGTTACTGCAGCAACCTAGTTTCGCAATTTGGCAGAAGTGATTTATTTCTGTGCAATACATATTCTCTGATTATATTTAACAATGAGTAGTTTTTACAGGTTTAGTCTGATTGTCATTGGTTTTGTAATAATTTTGTTTTTTATTCTGACAGCTACGGAGGTGGAGCAAATTTCTGGGGTGGATCCAAACAGGATGAGGTAACTTTAACATTATCTGTTCCTTCTTACTGCATAGTGCTGTCAAATGTTCACTTTAAGCATGTCTATTATAAATCACATAGCCTTGGTCGTGAAATGTCATTAAAACTTAACTCAGAAGTGCTGTTGGTAGGGGATATTGGTATTTTGCAAGAAAAGCTATAACTGAGCAGTGTTTTCTTTATTTGGCTTTGTAAATTAGACTGCAATTCCCTGACAAGCCTTTTATTTTAGTATTAACAAGGTTCCAGCACCCAGTGGATGACTTGTTCTGTACATCATGAAATTATTTTTTTTGTGGCATTCTAATTCTTTCAGTTGATCATTAATATCATGTGCTTGATCTAGTTTTATTTTTGTGTGTTTCAGAACTTTTCTGCTCCAAGTTTTGATGATCGCATCCTGGAAGTTGTGGCAGTGTTTGGTGGGATGCAGATGGCCATGTCTCGGGTCATTGACCTACAACATCATCGAATTGCTCAGGTGAGGAAATTCTGACAGCTAATACAATTTCACGGAAGAGACAGGGATTGGCAAATGGTGTAGCTCTCATTTCAGTATCATTTCAGCGTATCTTGGAAAACCTGTTTGCATGGAAGCTGATGATGAGGTCATGTGTAAGAGTCTTCAAGACAAAATAAATTATTTAGAAGTTCAAGTCTTGGGTGAAAGTTTGCTAGAAAAATTTGGCACAGCTGGAATTTTAACTGCAGTCTTGTGGTTGGTATTTTGTTTCATCTCTTTCGAAGACTACTAATATATGTTTGTGTTTGGCATAGTGTTTGCAGGATTTTTATTTCAGTGAACAGTTGCTTTTGAGTTCACTTTCACCCGGCTTTATAATATAGTTATTCAGTTTACATATTCAACAGTATTTAAAGGATTAAGTCGTGAACAAAATATTGAATACTCACATTCAAGTGTACTCACAATTCCTTTGAATTGTTGGTTTAGAAGATTTTTGGTAAAACTCAGTTGTGTGTGATGAATGAAAAATGAAAATGATAATGCAGGACTGTAGTACTTAATTGTAACATCGCATAGCTAAGTCTTCTATTACTAAATCACCAATTCCATTGAATTTCTTTTAGAATGTAAAAAATGAAAAATCAGAAATTTATCACATTTGATTTTGTTCCTTGTGGTGATACAGAAGACTTGTGTTAAACTTCAAAATCTATTTCAGTGCCTTGAAATTGTGACCAGTTATTCCATTCTGATATTTCTTGCATGTGTCCTCAGTGTCGGACAGTGAAGGTGACTATCCTTGGCGACGAAGGTGTGCCAGTGCAGGTAGATGGGGAAGCCTGGATACAGCCACCTGGATATGTCCGGATTGTGCACAAAAACCGAGCCCAGATGCTTATCCGGGATAGAGTGAGTACAGCAATCCTCCAGCTTTCAGATGACCGATGCGCACATATTTTAGTATTTAACACAGTTTGGCACTGTAGAAAAAAGTTTGTTTAATAAACTGGATAAATTGGACTAATCTTTTTTTTTACAAAGTGCAAAGGAACAAACTTAAAATCAGGCTGCAATCTCACAAATTAAAAATCAGTTCCATAAGTTTTAGTGTGAAATTTGAGGCCAAGCAAAATTTGAAATAAATCCAAAGACAGTTTTTGAAAGAAAATTGATTTTGATTCTGCCTATGTTAAACAAAAGACACACTCTTGAGGTATACGTATTTGACTCAAACCTTGCAAGCCAGTAGCAAATTATACTATGTTTTTTTGTCTGACAGACATTTGAGAATGTGCTCAAGTCTTGGTCAGAGAAACAGAAAACAGATCGTCCTGTTAGTCCTCAACCACTGTCCCTGACAGAAGATGAAACACAAGTATTGCTGAACTTTGTGGAGGCCACCTCAACAGTGATTCGAAGGTAGGTCAAGGCAGAACTGCATTGTTACTGAATGCTGGTGTCTACCTAACCTACATTTTGGAGAAACACCGCTGAGCTTATAAATAGCTAGTACATCACCACAACCATACTAGATTTTCAGCTTAAAATGTGGCTTATCTATGGTTTTTTCTTGCCTGTTTTGTGTTTTTGTTGTTGTTGTTGTTTTTTGTTTTCAGGCTACTTGCTGCATACTGACTTTCTAATGTTGGATGACAAAACATTCATAAATCCAAAGTTGTTGAAAAGGACAATCTGTTTGGAGAGAGTATTCTAACTCATTCTGTGCCAGTCTATGTATACAAATGATATGGGTTATCAGGGCTGTGCTGACAGTGTCATTGTTTGGCTGCTGAAGTTCTGTTAGTTAGACATAAATGGTAATATATCATCAGAGTTTAACTCAGCTTTCAGTTGCACTACAAAAATGATAAAATATTCTGAAAATGCCTTTGCACAGACGTCCAAATCCATTTGGCACTGAATGAGGAATGAGGCAACTTACTAGCAGTCTGTAAATGTTTGATCCTTTTTTTAAACAAACTTTTGGCAGCATTATTTTATATTTATCTCTCTCAAAACTAGAGTTTTGAAATTCATATATCATCCCTTTATTCATCAGTAAACCATTTATCTGCCATACTGTCTGTTGTATACATGTCTGTTTTGTCATCTATGTGAGCTGTTTCGCTGGCTGATTTATATACCTATCAGTAGTTTCAAGTGAATCCATTCTCCTATATCCCCACAGTGTCAAGGTAGCTGCAAAGACACACAGTTCAGTGGAGAGTGAACTCATTCCTATTGCTCAGCAAACATCAGAGTGTGTGGATAGGCTGTACCCAGTCGGCAAACTGGCAGAGGTGAGTAGCTACATCATTAGATCAATTTTTGCCTTAATTGTATATTAAGGTTTACAAGACTCCTTCAAAGAGGCCTGGAATTTACAACATTTGAGGGAAAAGAAAGCAATAGCCCTGGAGATAGTAGGTTAGCTTTGTAAAGTCTTGGAATTTAAAACATTTGAGAAAAAAAAACCCACCTGGAATGGCCCTGGAAGTAACTTGTTCAGATTTCCCTCCACTTTTTCATGTCTTTTTAAACCTAAGGAGAATCCCAGAGCTTTACAGTTTTGAAATTTAAAACATTTGAGAAAAAACAAAACACCTGGAATAGCCCTGGAAATGGTGGATTAACTAAGTCAATGTAAATACATGTAGATAAGTAAATAATGTCTCAGCAGTCACCGAGTACCCTGCAAGTAGCTCTAGCAGGGACCCTGCCTCATGTTTTATCTGTAGTTCTCTCCCAGGTATAAACTTGATCAGATGTAATCAGTGGTAGTGTTTTTAATTAGTATCTCCAGTCTCAAGCATCTGAAAATTCTTGTGAATTACGTACCGTAATGAAGAAATATGCATGGGGCTTATTTGTCTATGGCAGGGACATTACATGCAGTAAAACACACTGTATATCAGATCTGGAATAAGCAAGTATGAGATATAACAGATTGGCCTGTGAAAGTGCAAAGGTCAAGGAGATGTGATCTGAGATGACACACTGGAGATATTAATCAGAGACCACTAGATCCCATATGCCTGATTAGTATATTTCCCAGAACTCACCTCTTTGCCCCCCCCCCCCACCCTTCTTTCCCTCCGCTCACATCTTTTTCCTCCTTTTTTTCTGTAATTTCCATTCCTTCCTTCTCTAATTCCCAACTCAACTCTAGATGGACTCCAGTGACAGTGAAACTTATCAGGTTAGCATAAGTATGGTGCTTCAGTGTTGTCATATTCACTATTTCCATACTAAATTACTACACTTTTAATACAGTGTAATGAGCTATGGAAACCCAGTGTTGCTATGATGCATATTGTCACTAATAACTGTGAAACTTCAGTGTTGTCATTAGTAGGCATTTCACATTTACAAAGTCATTTGGAACTTCATTGTCTTAATAACAAGCTATGGAGACCCAGTGTTGTCGTGATGTATATTGTCACTAAAAAAATGAGAAACATCAGTGTTGTTATATATTAAGCAGTTTCACATTATATGGCACTTCATCATTGTGATAAGTTGAAATCTAACTAAAATATGTGGGCCTTCAGTGTTGTGGAGTGATGATGTACAAATACATGTCCTCGTACAAGAAAGTCCATCCCACCTGCCTAAAAAATATTAATGATTTAATTGTGTACTTTTTTATGTATTTGTTTTGTTTTGTTTTTTAATTAAAAATAGAAATTGTCACAGAGAAATACCACTACAGACAAAGGAAATTTTATTGGAGTAAAAAAATTTTTTTGTAATTTGATGTTGTACAGTTTGATCATAATACATGTATTTTGCTTTTTATTCCTTTTTCTATTTATTAATAAAAAAAAAATGTGACAATGGAGTTACTGATAAATATGATGAAATGTGGTGAAAGTGAAACATTGTATTGTTTAGTCTTGATTTTGTGTTTTTGTTCCTGACACAACAATACAAAACTGGTACATTAATGAGTCACAGCTGCCTAGGCAGAGAAAATCAAGCACAATGACAATTGGGCCAAAAATTTACAATGCTGATCATTTTTGAGTTTTGAGTTTGGGTTTAATGGCATTGTAAAGGCCAGTTTGCGAGTTTCATGTTTTTTTCATTATCCTACTTGGGGTTAGTTTTCAGCTTTCAGATTCTTATAAATAAAATCAAATTGAAGTGAAATTGAAAATATATTGGGAAAAGGCCTGTACTGTAAAATATATCTGTCTCTTACGTGAAGTTTGTTTGTAAATTTGATACAAAATCTGTTAAATCAGCCTGTACTTTTTGGCCGCCTTCAGAACATTGTATGATAAGATGTGCTGGGGGTCCACGTCAGAAAATAATTCTTACATGGATCAGCAGGCATAATAAAGCCGTCTTCAGATATGCGCGAAATCTACACATTCTGTTAAAATGTGGCTGATATAGAAAACAGCAGTAGGCATAATGTTAATTGGCATAATCAAAAATTGGATATTTTGAGATCCAGCCATCAGTTTATATGATATTCTCAGCTCGCTACATATCACTGATTCTGTTTTGTTGCTTTACAAATGTTACAGATAATACAAATACATATGTGTGTTTAAAAATGAAGAAATCAGGTCCTCAGCATGAATTGAAGTGCTTTTGTGGAGATATTAATCAGAGATTCTGATTGTGTTAACTTGTGTTAACCAAATCATCGGTTTCATTACGAAAAGGCGAATAGATGTACAGCTATTGGTATTTATTCGCCCCTTCGTCATGAAACCGACAAAATTGCTGACCATGCATGGAAGTTGGATGTTGTACAGTGTTTCAGTGTTGCTAGATACAAAATTGTCAAGAAAAAGCTGAGTATTGAAAAAGAGAACCAGTTTGATATCAGTATTCATTAGAGTGCACTTTTATCAGATATTCTGGCTGGCTTCTGCAGTATTGTTTTAAAGTGTTTCTGTGTTTTGGGTTGTCTTTGTTTTGCGTGCGTGTGTTCCTTTACTTTGTAAATGGAGTCAGAAATTGTCTTATATTGTGATTAATCAAATAGCATTAAGTGGTCATTGAAATGCAAGTGGAGTCAAATTACCAGTCAAGGGGGAATTACAGTTTCTATACAATTTAAATTTGTCAATATTATCAAGTAAATGATGAAAATTAAGAATAATCTCTATATGAAATTATTTTCACAGTTAATGCAAATGAACTGATGAAAGAAATATTTTTTCTTCCCACTTTCAAAGGATTAAGTTTTTTGTTGTACTTTAAATTTTAATAGAAATGTATTTGAAAAGGAATGAAACAGCTGTCTCTTCCACTCAACAATTGAGTTGTGTGCACCTGTTTTTCAAGTGTGAGACATTTTTGGAATAAGAGTGTTTTTTAAACAAAAGATTCCAAAAAATTGTGAACTGGGATCCTTTAGGTAACAATTCTTTGAGTGAGATAGCACATACATGTACTTATTGTCTATGGAAATATAAGTTTGGTAAAGAGATATCTCTTAATTATTTTTTTTAATTTTTTTCTTAATGTGGAGATAATTTTTTTTTTAAGTTATGCCAGTGGAAAGCCCCCCCAACCCCCACACACACACTTCAGATTTTCAAACTATATTAACTAAAGAAAAAGGAAGTGCTTCTGTGGGATCAATTCCAAGTGAAGGCAAACAGAAACTGTAGCTGGATAGAGAATACAATTCAGTACTTTCTCTTTTTGGCTTCACACTGAAAGTGTCCCTACCAAAGTACAAGCACTTTCTAAGAGAAACTTTAAGACATTGCAGGATGTCTTACCTCACTTCTCAGACAATTGCAAATGCATAATCTTGCTATTGCTACTCATCTTCGAGACACTGTTGCATAAAGTTCATCTATATAGCTAACCAACTGTGCGGATTCATATATGTGAGTGTGCATGAGAAAACTCACAATAAGTCGCAAACATGACATTTTGAGTTCTGTACACATAATAAAAGATAAGACATTTCTGATAAATTGAAGTCAGTGACCCACCTAAAACAAGATTTTGAGAAAACGGCATTTAATCCTAAAAGTGGCAATAGCTAATTGACCCATCAATAATTATTGGAGTGATTACTGTTAGGAGACCGTAGTCTAATAACTAAGCCGTCATAGAGATCATACTGAGTGGTATTCACTGCTCATCTACAGTTTACCCTGTAACATGCCACAATCCCCTAAACAACAGCCAAGTCGGAAGTTTGTGTCGGACCCATATTTTCACTACACTTCAAAGCCGTTTTTCTCAAAATCCTCTGTCGACATATTGTGGGCTTTCTCATGCACACTCACATATCTCCATTTGCCTGCAGACCTGCGCTGTCTGTTAGTGTTATACAGTTCTCTGTAGTGGAAAAGGTCATTCTGTATTGTATAACATGCAATGATAACAATGTCATTAAAATTAACTTGTAATTAATTTTGGTCCAGTTCTCAATCCAACCAGCCAAATCAGTTTTCTTCTAGTAGAGGCTTTTTTGTTAGTTTGTGTTGCATTTCTCATTACTTGTATGATAAGTAGTAACATCGTCTTGCTCGTGTGATGTTACAATTATTACCAACAAATTGTATATGAATATTTTTTGTTTCACTTGCAGCCAACTCTACGCAGCCAGGTTGTTGATTTGATACAGACAGTTAGAATTTTGTATCATGAAGCCAGCATATTCCTCACCGAAAAGGCTGCATCGTCATTGGTAAGGTTTTTTTTGTTTTAAAAAAAGAGAAAACTGTTAACCCAAAGTACGGGTAATTAGGCTTGCTGTTATTTCTTCTTGCCGTCTAGACAACATACAGGTTAGAATCCCTGTCAACAGCACAAAAGACTACAGTTTTCCTGAGTTGAGATTCTAAACCGTGAATTTCAACTCAGTTTGAGACTAGCTCTGTTAAATTGTATTCCTAGATCTCTTCTGTCAGTTCTTTAACTCATTTAACAGTAAGCCAAATATTTGGCTCACGGATTTTCGCTGTGCTGCGGAAAGTGGAATATTCGGCTCGAGTGGACACTGATTTGCCAACACTAATATCAAAGCCAACCTTTCGGAATATCGAATCCTCTCCTGGTTCACAGATTTTCTGTTACTTTAATGTATAATATGTCTGAGCTTGTGTTTATATTGAGTGAAAGAAAAATCATTTTTGAACCACCCCTAAATTTCAATCTGGACAGTGTTGAGAGTTCCCTTCCACACACCCACAAAAGTTAGTGTAGGGAATGAGTTAAAAACATTTGAAGAATAGATACAGAAACAGTTACACTGCATTATGGGTATGGGAGATGTTCTGATGTGTGGCATCATTGTGAAAGCTGAGAAAAGCCATCATTGATTGGTTCAACAAAGGTGCTGCATGCAGCGCTGAAAATAGCCATGATCATATTGAGGGCAGCCTGGTACACTAACATAATTTGGGTTCAACAAATTTTTCAGGAGAAATAATTTTTTTTGTCAGGCTTATTTATTTTTCTGAGACAAAAATGTTTTTTAACCCTCAGTTTTCAGAATTTAATCCAAACTTATCACACAACCTGCGGGCTGCCAACAGCTACCACCTTGCCAAATATTTTAGTTTTTAAAAAAGTCATGCCAGTTTACTGCACTGCCCTCCACATGCTGTGTATAGATATAATTTGTAACATTTATGAATAAACAGGTCTGCAACTTCGCATGTTCCTTTATACATTTTTGATATGCTTTATATCTGGACTTATTTAGAATGAAATATTACATTAGTGATTTGTGCTCCAGTACTGACAGCTTTGATTGTTGCTTTCTGTGTTTTGCCTGCAGCTGTCTGAGAGTTTGGAAGATCGTATGACATCATCACTGATCACTCTAGAGCAAGAGATGAAGAGAATCATTGAGATTATTGGCCTTGTCAACTTAGAACCAATGGATGAGGTGAGTAAGATTGATGAACCACACAGAGGTGGGGAATCCCCAGATTTTGTGGGTTTTTCCGACATTTTTTGTATTATAGTATGTACACAGACAAAAACAGACATAGAGCAGCATAGGGTAAAATGATCTGGACACCTCTTGCGAATGCCGATGTACCAGCCGACTCGTTGTGCATACAACATGCAATTCTCTGGATGCCAGGCCAAAGGAAGACCAAGGAAGACTTGGACAAGTGGTGTCAAAGGAGCTCTGACAACCCACGGCTTTACCCCAAGACAGGCTTCCCAGCTGGCTGCAGACAGAAAGCTCTTTCTTCCTGCGACGCCCTTGAGGGTACAAGCGGAATGAAAAATGACAACAGGAACACAGACAAACCTCATGATGCTTATCCTAAGTTGAAATCAGCAAACCCAGGGTGAAAAATGCACTTGAAATGAATAGAATCTAAAAGTCATCGTGAGAAGGAAGCGTCCTAGATCACATCTGTGAAATGTGATGTATTCTGACAGGAAGATGTGAGATTAAAAAAATGCATGCTAATTGATCACAGCATTTAAAGCCAGAATAATGTGTCACATCCACACTGCTCTATGATAATGGCATATGTCAGACTTACAATAATAATAATAATAATAATAATAATAAGAGCATTTATATAGCGCCTTTCGCCGAGGCCTCAAGGCGCTTAACATTGTCCACCATATGCGCGCACACACATACTAAAGAACGGTCACACACACACAAATCATTTATCTAAATATTTTTTAAACAGGTGAGGTTTTAGTTGTTTTTTAAAACTCTCTACACTGCATGCTGATCTCAGGGAATTTGGTAGTGAGTTCCATAATGCAGGTCCAATTTTACTAAATGACCGGCCGCCGAACGTTTTGAGGTTGCACTTAGGTTCCACCAAGAGCCCCGAGTCTTGAGATCTCAGGGCCCTGGGAGGAGCATAGGGACAGAGAAGTTCACTGATGTATGTAGGTGCAGTTGTTGTGACACTACAGTAGCAAAACACAGCAATTTTGTATTCTATTCTGGCTTTTACTGGTAACCAGTGAAGGATTTTGAGCATTTCTGTGCTACTTTCAAATTTTGACTTTCCAAGAATTAAACGAGCCGCACAATTTTGTGCTTTTTGCAGTTTAAAAATCTTTTCATCTGAGAGACCAGCACAGAGTGAATTGCAGTAATCAAGGCGAGACAAAACCAAGGAGATAACTAATTTTTTCACTGCTTCCTGAGTCAGAACAGATTTCATACGTGAAATCCTTCCTATTTCAAAAAACATTGATTTGGTGATGTAATTAATCTGACAGTTCTTTGCATACCTGAACATGAGGACCATCATATAATATTATAGAAAAAGAAATGTACCTAGAGGAAAATGCCATAATCCAACAGAAGCATAATGGCGTAAGTCTCCAAATGGCAGGAAAAAAAACGCAGGCCAAGAGTGCAGAGCTGTGACGACATGTAACAGGAAGCTCCTAACAGATTCATACGAAGGAAAAAATTTAAGTAGGCCCTTCTTGAATGAAAAATTAGCTTTCTTGGAAAAAGATGAATGTTTTTTCTTTTTTAAAAGTTTGATAAATGTAATGAAGTGATGAAAAGACAAGTAACACAATGATAAGAGAAGCAGAAAATAATGTACAAGGACATGGGGAAAAAATTAGAAGAACAAACTGCTATTTTGATGTACATGTATAAAATTTAAGTATGTTGCATGACTGGAGCATGAACATTTTCCCTTGCAGCTAACTTAATTCTTGTATTGTAATCATAAACACTATATGCTTTATCGCCACGTTGCACATTTCCATGCCAAACTTAATTTAAGATACTTTGAATTGCAGGTGAACTTGTTAGAGCATCAAAAACGCAAGCAAGGCAGATTGAAACAGGTGTACAGCAAACTGAAAGGGCGAGGTAAAGACAAGCAACGCAGCACACTCCCCCCAGGTGGGTGTTGACATGCTTGACATCACAAACTATACATTTAATCTCTGAAACTTACACATATGAATAACAATAGAATTAAACCCACTCATTTAAAAAGTAAGACACATTCAGAAAATATTCAGTGAAATTTCACATTTTGGCAGTTAAGCTAATGATATTTAACTCTTTGCGTGCTATGAATTTTTCCACATTTCCCGATAGGAGAAGAAAATAGTGGGGGGAGATGAATGAAGACTAACTGCAGCAACACTTATGAATAGAAAGTTGTCTTTCTTTCTCCCGGATACAAAATAGCCTAGCATTCTTGTGCACCGATACATCGGTAATTGGCAAAACGTGACCAGTGGAAGAACAGATTCATCAGCTATTGGCACACAAAGAGTTAATTCTGGCAACACCTGCATGGCCTGTTACAGTCCAGGTGAAAAGTACAATCTGTGAGCAAATGACTGGGTATTATTAAAAAATATGATATATCCAGTGTGAGTGCCATGATCGGCTTATTTAAAGTATGGAAACAACATTTTTGGAGCCTGAAGAGATACAGATGAAGAAGGTCTAGTTTTCTTGCCCACAACCAGAATTCCATGATAAAATTTTCGGCAAGACATAGTGTAATTAATAATTATGTCTGCACAATGAAGAATTGCATTGTTTTGAAAATATAAAGGAATTCATATTAGCTTTGTCACAAAGGCTGACTAAATATCATCATTGTTCATCATTGTTTTTCAGCATTTGAGATTCGAAGTTGGACACTTGAGGAAGTGGGCCAGTGGTTGGAAAGTCTATCACTGGCAGAGTACAAGGAAAGCTTCAAGTCCCATGAGATTACAGGAGCAGAGCTACTGAATCTAGAGAGGCGAGACCTAAAGGTAAGAGGTCACAGTGGAAAGAATAGGCTTCTTAGAAATAAGGTCATTCTGACCAGTACAGGCTGAGATCTCACAGATAATACGTGGGGAATAATTGCCTGTATGATGACATGTTATAACATAATTATATCATTGTTGTGCTAACTATAAATTGCATTGAACTTTGGCCTTACTGAAGTTCAAGCCCAACACCATCATATAAACAGAAAAGAAGAAAACAGTTGTGTCCATCCATACATGCAGTAATAAGCTAAGAGACCCACCAGATAAATATTTCATCACAATAAAACAGTGCCATTTTTTTTTCTCAGAACAATGAAAAATGAAATACGCCATTATTTTAGCATTGGTAATGACATATTCATAGACAGAAGTTTAGCAAAAGGCTGATTGGATTGTTTCATTTTTTATTTATACATGTATTAACTTCATATCTGGCCATTTTTTAAGAAGAAAAATGTCTCTAGTGAAAAAAATTACTGTTTTGATTTCTTGATCCTTAGACAAAATACTCTCTTTTAATTATATAAAAGACTCCCTTTTAATTATATATCTATATATAGTATTATTTATGCATTACATTACATTGTGACCCAAATTCTGTGCAGGAATAACATTTCTGTGGACTCTAAGGCAGAAGATGTCACAGAGATAATGAACTGATTTAGTAGGTGCATGTAGATGTAGCCTAATTCAAATTGTGTGAACTGGTTAAGATCAGAGCTTAGACTTAGGCATGATAAATTTTGGTCTATTCCAACTCACCATTGCATTTGCAAAGTTGTTAATGAGCGTCTGTAAATCTGTCATTCATTATGATCAATTATAATCCTCCTCAGGACTTGGGTATTACCAAAGTAGGTCATCTGAAGAGGATCCAACAGGGTATCAAGGAACTTCACCACAGAGAGGCAGCCTATGACCGACCTAGCTCATGACACAGGGCCTAGCCTCACTTCAGGGGCTAATACAGCACAGATGTGTAACTACACACTTCAACCCTGCACCACTGAAACACCCCAACACACCATAATTCTCACTGACTGAAACTGGAAAAACAAATGGGAAGGAGAGGCAGCATGCAAGAAGATTCGTAGCTTGTTTTCAAAAGTAAACGAGAGGTAGTCATTATTCAGCAGGACACCCAAGAACACTATAGGAATTTACTGCACAATGTTAATATTTTGGTCAGCAAGTAGGAAATATACCACAAAGCCAGCAATGTCACCAGCAGTAAACCTACAAGAGACAGTACAGAGTTTCAGAGGTGCTAAACAGTAAAGATTTATGTGTTCAAATCTAGAAAGTCTTATGAATCATAGACATACAAAATGCTATAGTTCAGTATCAATGCTCATGAACGCACCACACCCATTTGGCATGGGAAACGCAACAGTTTGTTAGAATTTGTGAAATGTAACCAAGCAGAACTTTGTGCAGAAGCAAGAGGAAAATAATGCAGAAAAACCAGAGTTTAACCAAAGATACTAGAAACAAGAAGATGAGATACCCCCTTCTTCACAATTCTAAAAAAACCGTGCACACAGTTTACGTGCTGATCAGGGGTGGGGCCCATGGCGCATAGCATGAAAAGAATGCTTGATTTAATGATAAATTAATGATGCTGATTTGTTACAGAACTAATGCTACTAAAAAAGAAAGAAAAAATAGCCAGAGTTTTTCCCACAGCATTTGAAGTTATAATTATGAAATAAGTGACGTCAATCAAGGTCTACAGCTATAGCTGAACAGTGAACAAGATTCAATCTTTTCCCTATTTGGCTTTGTAAAATACAGTGTTGTTCATGACATCGGTGCATTCATCACTAGGTGGCAGTGTCAAATCTGTGCACACTAAGCAAGCTAGCTGTCTCATCTTATTGTTTCTAGTGTCCTTGGTTTAACTCAACATGTTCTTAACCGAGAATGTCAAAAGAAGTTTACAACAAACCTGGCAGTATTACTTGTGATTTGTGATAATTCCATGAAAGTTGGTGCAAAGCAGATACCTCAGAAAACCGCTTGGATGATCAGACATATCACAGAGATTGTAGAAGATACCTCAACTTGTGCACTTGCCATGAGAAGAGTAACACTGGTTGGATCAGTTGTACTGACCAGAGAAAAGCAGACCAAGTATGTTTTCTAGTAACCTGGATTGTCTGTATGTTTAATTGCAACAAAGAAATTTGACATTTCATTTCAAAACTGAAGCATTGAAAATCAGTTGAAGCACCAAAGAAGAAAAAAACAACAATAATTTTTGTTTCAGGAGAAAACTATTAAAAAAATCAATTTACACTGTAGCACTGTTTCATCTACTAGAGCATGAAAAGTACATACCACCACTAAATGGTGAAGATTCCATAGCCATCTTTACATTGAGGAAAAATTGTCTTGGAACTACCAACACATTTTGTTACTGTGAACTTCATAAAAGCACATGCAGAGAAATGTGTCATAATTGTAGAGGGTTGAAAATGGTCTTAAATACCGAAGAATATTTGCTGATGTTTGATGATAAACATGGAACTGAAATTTGCATAATTTTGCAAAAAATACATAGAAGAGTTTGTTGTATCAATTCTTAGAAACCCCATGAATCGTTGTATCACGTAATATCTGCAGTCCAACTGGCCCTGCCTTCTTGATATTTTACAAAGCAAATGTCACCAGGTTTTCTGTACAATTTGAAGTCATAAACTTTTTCTTTTGACCTAATTCAGCTGTTAAATGGTTGTTGGAGTACAAGCAATATGGTCAATCAACTTGTCATTCAGGTGAAGTGAATTCAGTAAGCCAGAAGATTGTCGAGTGGAATGTCCAACAAAGAAGGACTGCACTGCTGTCTGGCAAACATTGTTCATCAAGATGAGCAGATCTAACTATTTATTCAAATACAGGCAACAGAGTTTTGATGCTTTGATAGTGCATTCTTCAAGTGACATTGAGTCACTACGCATCGCAGAGAAGCAAATGAATCAGCTAGAATCAAATATCAAAGAAATTGTCGAGATCTACAGAATTTGACCCTGCTGTTATAGTCGGTCGCACCATTAATATGGTCTGATCCTTCTTCAGAGGAAACATTTGATTGTAACAAACTATGTACAGATTATGTCTTTGAAATGGGCAGTTCACCAGCATGTTTGATGTTACCTGGGAACTTTGTTATACATTATATGATTTTGATAACCAATTTCAAGCCATATGCTTGACGATGGAAACAATTACCTCATACGTTTGCACATATGCACGCCTATTTATTCCATGCAACTTCCAGGAATTTGATTGATATCTTTTTCATTTCACATCTGTCTTTGCAAGATATACTGTGTGTTTGGCTGTGTATGGTATCTGGGCTCTGTATTTGGCTGTGGTATGATATCTGGGTAGAAAATGGTGCGGAAAAATTCATGATGAACACATTGTGGAAATTGAAATAGACTGGAAATATAATGTCAGAGTGCCGTAGGTCTTTTACAAAAGCCAGGGATGGTATAACTCCATTTTAAAAATAACAAATAATTATGTCACATAAATGGGATTATCATCCTTGACATAATTATGTAGATGAAAACACTGCAAGTCATTTCATTCCAGATTTGAGCTTTTACCTGATACTGTATATTGCTGTTTCTCACAGGAACATACAGTGTACCAACAGATTTGGTCTGATTTTTTTATTTTTTTTTACCAAAGAAAAGAATCATCATTGCCTGAATTGCAGAAATTTTTAATGTCGATGATATTTTGAATTTTTGGGTTTTTTGTTCACCTGCAGCATGATGACCTGTGTTGTAGCCAACTCTGGAAGGATTTGGGTAAACCAGTGCACAAGTACTAGTATGTGAATGGGAACTTCTTTAAAGTTTATTGAAGAAAGAGGAATTTATCTGTTTTGTTCCTTCAAGAAATCAAGAGTGAATCTTTTTGAAATACATGCACAAGTCTTTCAAGAAAAACACATTTCTGACATAATGTGGATATATGTTTTTTGCATATATGTATGTGTATTTAATGTCAACACCCCTCGTTCTTCCTTGTCATTTCTTACCTCCCTCTGCTACCAGTTTCCTCATAAGTTCACCATTATTTCTTTTTTTTTCCTTTTTAATTATACTCTGTTAATTTTCTTTTTTGTGTTCCATTAAAACTTTCTCAGTGATGTATGGATGTTCAGATATTTGAGAGTGCAGATTTTATGTGTAGGTGGCCTACTTAGAGCAAAGGCAGTGTCAAAAGTTGGACAGACTTTTTTTTTTCAACTATCAGACAGTGTAAGATGCTGTTGAAGATGATTATATTTCTCTGGAATGCTTAAAATTAATAAAAATGCTTGTGTTAGAAAGATATAGGCCCTACAGTGTATTGTAACCAAATGGTTTTCCGGGGATTTTTGAAAAAGAAGATACGTGTATTTTAAAGTTCTATTTCAAGCGAAGAAAGCATAATAAAACCAGTGTTTATAGAACTCAAGTCTCACATCTGCCCTGCTTTGACATGTCTTAAGGTTGTCACAATATCATGTACAGAGTGGGATTTATGGATTACAAATGAAAAGAACCAGTACCAACAAGGATTCCTGGGGGATGTTCAGTTATGCGGGCACCTTGAGGTGCACCATTCAGTGCCAACAACCAGCAAGACAGCCGTGAAGGCTGCCTGCTGGCGGAGCTTGGCAGTGCTGTGAGGTGCCTGTCACAGTTTCCAATAATACAACCCTGATAAAATCCAAAATGGATGCAGTTTGCCAGTAGGCATGCTTCATAGGATTCAAAATGACAATGTTGTCCAATATGGCTGCGCCCAAAGGATTCAAAACAATGCCCCTTTTCACAATTAACCTTCTTAAAAACATTGACAGAGCCACTGCTCTTCTCTAGAGTACTAAAGTTTACAATAATACCATGTGGTTTTCCTTTTTTTTTTAACATTTCTGTAGTTGCGTGAATCAAATTGCTTCACCATGTGTCTGCACATATTGACACCATATCGGAATAGTGAAGTAGACGCCAGGCAGTCAGTTCTGTAGTGTGCCTGCCAGGCACAAATGTGCCGTGCGGGCGCGAAGCAATCTCTCAGAAGGCTGCTTTCACAACTGAATACGCCTCCGTTTGAATTGTGGTAAATGTTGTACTGGCAATGCCAAGAATAAGAGAATGTTTTTATATTTTTTTTAATGGTAATATCCCGGACTCGCAAAGACAGTGTGTCCTTGTGACCTTAAGATAAATGCTCTGACAAATGGTTTGTTAGAAGTTGTTGAACTGAGCTATAAAAGCCTGCAGTTTTCACTGCATAGAGATAATATTAAATCGTAATATTTTGAGAAGAATTAAACAATTTCTGATATTTTCTGTATGTTTATTTTGAGTCATGATAATTCAGAGCAAATGGCATAATGAAAAATATTTAAAAGAGGAAGGCTGTAAGCCTTTGTTTCAGGAGAATGTCTGCTCTGGGCATACTGTTTTACCTTGTACGATCTTGAAAGTATGAACAACAAATTTACAGTGTAGTAATTAAGTTTCCCATTCAAAGAGTGTGCAAAAATTTTGTGGGAAAACTTGTTGCCAAAATGAGCTTTTCAAGAGGTTCAGACCAAAAGAGAAAGTAATTGGGAAATGAGAGAGGGGGGAAAAAAAAGAAAAGCATGTTCTAAAGTTGTTTAATGTGGCACGTTGTCTTCCACCAATGTGATAAGTGATCCCTGCAGTCTCCTGGTTAGGCAAAGCTGTCTTATGTTTCGGAGATGGTCAGTTCTGTAGTGGGCATAATCTCACAATACAGTAAAAAACCTTTGTTTTTCAAGTCATTTAGTGATATATTATAAAATGTGTACATGTATTTATCTACACAGCAGTTCACATAATTTTGCCTCTTATTTTCGAGAACTCTACTGAACTTCTCAATGTGATTCTTGGCAATCTTTTTTGAGAATGTGCCAGTTTGGCTTTTCGCTCTAGGGGTAATTTTCATGTCAAAAATCACCTACCATGAGATGAAGTGAAATTTTCCACCCTAAAATGTTATACAATTTTGCTCTTGTGATCCTTGGATGGATGAAGCAACAAGTGTTGGGATATAACCAGGTATTCACTTTTTATTCTTGAAACACAAGTGGAAATGAAACCTGGCATCGGCCTTTAGTGAATGAAAAAGAACATGTTGATATATTATACATGTATTTTGAGACTGCTGATCTATCAATGAAACAAGAACTTCTCACACAGAGGGTCTTATAAGTTGTATCTGAGCCCTCATTATTTATGTACCAAAACTGCCTTTTGTCACACTGGAACAGTAAAGTTAACCAAGTTTCTTTTGAAAGTTGCTATTTCACCCAGTGCACACTCTAATTAAATACCCTTCCTATGAAGAGATGCATAAGACAACAGTGCTTCTGATTATGGTGTAATTATTTAATCCTCCAAGATCTACATGTACACATATGTACAAGTTAATTAATGTTACAGTGTTTCCGTGGACAATACTGTGCATCAGAGCAATTCTGTATCCATTAAGACAATTTCCATGTCAGGAGACAAAGGGAGTGTATTACTATTAGTCTCCGGGGAATACAAAACCAATCTATAAAAAGAAGTATTTGCGATTGTTTTATTAAAATGCATGATGGCTTTAAAGACTTAACCATGTACAGATTGTTCTTGCAAGCCTTCTCAGAACATCAAGGATACTTCCTTGCAAGCTTAACTGTTAAAGCAACATTCACAGATCAGAAAGCCAAATATGAAAAAAAAAAAATTATGATTTTAAAGAAGCACCAATGTGAGCCTGTAAGTTTAGTATTTCTAGCATGTGTTGTTTTGAGGAGAAGCAAATGTTCTGGAATCCAGAGTAACAGTGCAGTATCAAAATAGTTTCAAGTCAGATGTACATATGGAATACTGTTCAGTGCCACCATCAACCTGGGCTTGCAACCCTTTAATTTATGACTTCAGATGAAAACCATTAAGAAGATCTCATCTTGGTCATGTTGAACAAGAAATGTCATTTTCTTTGCCTAAGTAGTTAGCAAAACCAGGACAGTAAAGCTAAACAAACAGAATCAGACCAGTCAGTCATCTCAAGTGTCTCAATGCATGGCTCTGAGTGTTTCAAAATTCCATTCGATTTAAAGTTTTTTAACTTATTTAATATGTACATGTATTTTTGTAAAGCACAGTTTTGGACCTGAAGTTTCAAACTGTAGCTTTGCAAGTGATGTTTCAAGTTCATGGTAAATGGCAGATAAGTTTGTGATACCTCTTTCATTGGATTATCCATGACCACAATCAACCTTCGGCATCGAACAGATGGATGGGTGTGTGTGGACTGGAAGCATGACATGTTAAGATATTTTGTTGTTTTGTTTATTGACTTTTTTTTTTTGGTTGTATTGTAGCCGTGCCAATTGAAATCCTAAAACTGTTTAGTAAGAGCTGTCAGATAAAATACAAGGTTTTTTTTTGTTTTTTTTTGAGTAATGTAAGTTGAAATGTGGACATTTTAATTACCTGTAGAATCTGTGCAGGAAAGTGTTGTTAGGGAATGGTAAACCTCAGGTGCTGGCAATTTCATACCACTCAAATAATTTCTGAAAAACAAAAAACTATCTACTGTACTGTGATTACTGTGGAGACTTTTCTTCATTCAGGAAGTAAGGTTTGCGCCCTGCATCATTGCATGTCGGTGTAACTTGAGGCTGCTTTGGAAGTGATCATTTTCAGACCAGCACCTGTCAGTCGTTCAGATACATGTAGTATTAGTCTTTCCATATTTCATCCACCTTCCTCCAAATAATGATAAAATAATAATAAAAGTAAAAATAATAATAATGATGATAATAATAATACATGTAATAATATTAAATGTATTTCTAGAGTGCCCTGTCATTGAAGGGGTCTACCAATAAAATAACATTGTAATTAAATGAATAGAGCAGAAACTTGGCACAATCTGTTCTGTGCTTGCAGAGTAAGAGACTGCACTGTTGATATTGTTGATGCAATATTTACCCAAATAAAAAATCCCAGTTGCTGCAGGTCAGCTATAAATGTTTATATTGCAAACATTCAGGATTTGTGTACATAGGATGTTTCATTTTATTATGTTAATAGTTATGTGTTCAACTTGAAAGTATTTACTTGCATTCTTAAGGCTGGTCTTTAATTGTCCTGTGACTACAGCAATATTGTACATCACGGAGAAAATATATGTAGGTGCATTCAATAGGTCAATTTTTCACAAACTGTAAGGGCTTTTGGAAAGCATAATACATGTATATATGTATTTCCTATTTGAAATGCTGTAGTTTTTTTTTCCCCCAGATTTTAAAGACACTCAACTTCAAGAAAACATGTTGTTTCAGGCTGAGAAGAATATTACAATATGGAAGTTTGGGAAAGATTTGCCTTGCAGTGACAAAACACCTTATGATACTGAAATCAAAATAGAATTACATGGTGTTGTTTGCACAGGAAAATGTGGGTTGATAAAAAAAAAAGTGTTTAAAGTGGTTCATCTCCAATCATCGTTGCATTAAAGTAAACGTTTAACATTTGATTTCATATTCTTTAAGTGTTTTAAGTCTCAAGCAGACGGCTTGGTTCTGATTTGTCTTTAATTTTCATTTTCAAAGTGTATGTCTGGATGTTTAAATGTGCTTCAATACATAAGCATCCAAAGGCCTCATACTGCAACGTCAAAGAATGCACTTAAGAAATTAATGTTCTATCCCTACCTTCTTCAACATTCCACAATTTGTTCTATGAATAAGATCATTTTTTTTTAAAACAGATCATTTTTATTGATCTATGCTTATTGATTATCTAAATCTTATCATGAAGAAGTGAATTCTAATTTATTTCAGTATTTTCTCACCTAGATACCCTAAATAATATACGTGTGTGCATAGTACATTGTACAGTCCAAGTTGACATTTATTTTCTCCATAAGTTATTAATAATGGTATTGTTGGTCACTTTTTATTTCACATAAACCAGCCATGTCATTTCTGTGTGTAACGTGTCATATGCAGTGTTTAATGCCGTCTTATCTGTACATGGAAGATGTTTAATATTTTTTCTATTGGTTTCCAGCCCCTCCTTTTTTGTGCATGTTTGTACCATGTACATTTTTGTATATAAACTATATTGACTGTAAAAAGTTGCCTACAGAAAACCAAGTTTGCAGTGTATTTGTTTGTTCTGAGAGATCATCCCCTTTTTATGACAAGGTTCTAGCTCCCTTCTGTCAACTTCTGAGAAATCAAGGATTGAAGTTTAATGTGCTTTTAGAGTAAATTTTTTTCTTTTTATTAATGCCTACAAGTTACACACTGAATCTGCTTGATACTTTGACATACAAAGGAGAAGGCCCGTAGAAGTAGTGTGCAACTCGGTTCAGCCAAAAAATGGAGAGAGAACCTTGTCATTCTAAGTGGACGAAATGGTATCCAATCAAAAGCTGTGTATTGCCATCACTGGCCCTGAAGCTGGCCTAAGGGCGCTTACTACAGAGAGAATGCTTGACGCTTGAGAAAGCTCGCGCTTGAAAGTAAACGCGTGTTAAAATGCGCTTGTTGAACATTGAGGGGCACACAGATAACGCTTGTCGCTAGCGCTTGCTTTGGGCGCCATTTGAAAATGAGAGTTGATTTTGCGCCATGGCGGCTTCGTCTGACGACGGTTGTATGACATTTGGAGCACTACTGCAGATCAAAGAAAGCCGTCATGTGATATTTGGAGCACTAAGTTAGTTCAAAGAAAACCGGCATGTGACATTTGGAGCACTAGCATTTGGGCTGTGATTTTATCGAGTAATCCTTAATCAACCTGTTGACTATCGATTACTCTACGAATATTTTTGCAATAACTGGCGGTGGGTACCACAGGGATAGAAAGTTTCTTTATAGGCCTAATACACTCTCCGTCAGTCAATTCCAGATGTATAGAGACTAGTTAACGTTGGCAAAGTGTTTGTTGGAGTGTTTTAAAACTTACAAAATTATTTTGAAATTATTTGGATATCAGGATATATTAGAATCCAAATATGGATTATTGTAAGCATAACTGAACAAAGAAACGTGTTAAATAGTCCATATTTATTCAACGATCGGTTTTATATTTCATATTTTTTGCGTTAAAATTTTAGAGCCGTGGGCGTTTTGAATAAATGTTGTTTTTTTTAATAAACATTTTCCCTATGCCTTTATACAGACTTGGGACTGTCTCGTGAAGAGGCGAGCATTAAAAATGTTTATTTTATTGGTGTTTTTTTTGGTGTATTATTTTTTTAATAACTGGTTGAACAAAATAGATAATCTACACGAGACTTCACACTGTTGTCGAAGGCCTATGGGAAGATAAGCTTCGTGGGACCCAACAAAAACAATAGGACAGTTTTGTTGAGGGAATTGGCCACAGAGACCAGAATCGCCACAAACAGTGGCCATGGACAAGGACAACAACAACAACAATAATAATAATGATGATAAAATAATAATACCTGTAATAATAACAACAACAACAACATCATCATCGTCATTATTTATAGACCAGTCTTTTTTCACCTAATTCATGATGATGATGATGATGAGCAGAACTAAATTTTTTGAGTGTAAAAGAGAATTTTTTTTCAATAGATTTGCGACTTGATGTTGATATAAGTCTGTAAAAATGTAATCGAATACCAGCAGCGTAGGTGCGCCAAATGCCATACTGAAATTTTATTAATTTTTCGTAGTGCTCCAAATGTCATACTGCAATTTGACCTAGATTTAGGGAGTGCTCCAAATGTCATGTTTTAAAAATTTTGG
The DNA here is from genome assembly GCA_963931925.1 of Onchidella celtica. Classification (NCBI taxonomy): domain Eukaryota; kingdom Metazoa; phylum Mollusca; class Gastropoda; order Systellommatophora; family Onchidiidae; genus Onchidella; species Onchidella celtica. The sequence continues at coordinate 8,662,244 of OZ007580.1, read as the reverse complement.
TGCTCCAAACGTCATGCTACCCTGATGACGAATTATTATTGCTGGACAGTGTTTTACCTAAACTTATCCTCGGAAAACGAAAGAGAATAGCTATTCATGAAATTCATCAGAAACGAAGAGAAGAAGGTGAATATCATCACCTGTTTCCCCGATTGAAAAACCACCCCAATCAATTTCATTCATATATATATAATGAGAATGAGCCTCGACACATTTTATTACACCTTGGGAAAAATAGAACCTAAAATAATTAAGACCTGGTGCAATTGGCATCAACCCATTATGGCAGAGGAACGCCCTGTCATCACGCTAGTCAAGCTCCACTTTCAGTTTTTAAAAAAAAATGTAATGCAGACACTGTGTTATCAAGTAACGAACTTTTTCTTTTTATTCTTATTCTTAGCATAGCTGTGATGAGCGATTCGACATCCATTTGTTGAGGTTATAATAAACTACTGTGCGCTACGCACTAGGCCTGACTTCTCTGCAGACAACCCAGCTTAGCCCCTTCAATAAACTTCTGTACACATAATTTTAAATTAAAAAAAAAAGACCTAACTTCTCTGCGGGCGACACACCCTAGCCGCTTTAAACGGGAGAAAGAATTAACAAACAATTCTTTACGCTTTACAAGCGTCGCGACAGACAACAAGCGCTATAGAACAAGCTTTGTCTCTGAATGGTACCAGAGAAATATGAGAAACATTTCAAGCGCTTGTCTACGCGCGCTCACTTTCTCAAGCGTCAAGCGTTCTCTCTGTAAGCACCCTTAGACTAAGAATACCTGTCATGTGTATCAAAATTTCTATGTGGTGCATCGACTGAAAATTCATAACGGGCCAAATGAGACTGGAAATTTGTTACAAGCTTGGGCAAAATTTCACAAGTGTTACAATTTTTATTGAAAGCAGACCTCTAGCCTCATGGAGCAATGAGATTTCAGATTTGTAGTGTTTTATATTTGGTGACCAGTTTAATGTCCCTGCCTTGTTAAACCACCATACCCAAGAAACAATTTAATGAACATTCTTCTTCCACGCTGGGGGTTAAATCAGTAAATCCGGGCAAGGTATGGTACAGTACATCTCTTTTGGCTTTTTTTACCCATTCGTAAGAGCCTGTGTAAGCAGTGTATTGCAAACATTTCTATTTATGAGCATTTCAAATTTGAGGCATAAATCAGTTTTGTATGTTTTTTAGCATTGCGCAAGTTATGAATTCGATTCCACAAGATTTAGATTTACTGAATGTGTTGGCTATATTCGTGGTCATTGGTCAGCTTGTCTGAATCGGCTTTTGATTGGGCATCACTGGCATATCATTGTGTTCCTTCTGCTTGCCAGTCCTCATTCTTTCTTGTGTACCTGCCTCCAACTGAAATGCATTGTCTCCCCTCTGTTGACCTCTACTGTCTGCCTTTGTCTTAACAAATTTTTATCTTTATTATATTTATAATGGAGGAAAAAAAGGAATGGAAAAAGCACACTGGTTTATAATGAATAGAACTCCAAAATCAATATTTTGTCTGGCTTTTCTGTTCTTTGTTTGTAGTGTGTGTTTGTAATGCATAATATGGCTTACAACTTGCCTGTGTAAAGGGAATGACACCTCCAAGACCAGTCATGCAATTTAATTATGCTCACCAAATTGAATCCACCTAAGAGGGTGTCATACTATGCCCAGAATGTCACAGCCAGTTGCTGCCAGCAAAATGTACACCCAAGAAGTAATGGCAGAAGCCGACTGTGTTTGACTGGACTTAGAATGATAGTCTCCCCGGGTTTACTATATGAAAACGTAAGAAATTATGGCGTGCAGTCTACCAGCAGTTATTCCATTCTGGGTTCAGTATGATACCCCTTTTAAGTTTAGTCTCAGGTATCTAACACCAAAAAAAATTGCATGCTGTCATACCCACACATAATGTGGGACCATAATTTTCTTGATAAAAAAACTCTTGACAAGATACAATTTGTGAAAATTTCTGGGCATTTTGATTTAGAAATTACAAGATGACATGCTAAAAAAAAAAAGCTTGATTAATAATCCCAACACAAAGCATTTTCCGCAGACTGATTTTGTTCTTTCTGGCAGAAGAATGACTTTTTTCAACGACTCATGTTTCACTTTAGAAATACATGTAATTCATTCAGGCAGTCACAGGCAAACCCATATATAACAAAGAATAATTGCAGTTTTTTTTTTTTTGCTTTTGCAATTTTTATTACATCCATTTTTTTCATAAGTTTTACAGTGCTTGAACATTTCATATAACCCTTTTTAGACGTAGGCATTTTCTGCTCATAGACAGTGCTTGCACACTGCCCAATGCCGAGAGAGAGAGAGCGAGCAACGGAGTACAACATGCATTCCCACTACACACTCACAATCTCAAGTGCATGACCACCCCACCATGTATACTCATGACTGAATGATAACATGGACATGAAGAAACCTAAGTCCACCCACCCAACTTGTCACACTCAACTCACGATTCAAACTGTGCCTCACAAAGTGAACCACAAAGCAACCAGCTTGTTCACTGAAGAAACTAAATAACAAATGCATTTCTTTCTATTTTTTTAGTAGCACTCTACCCTGCAAAAGACAAAAAAACACGATAACAGATCTGTAGTGATAAAAATTTTTTACATCATGATTTATATTGTCCGCTGATTTACTAATCAGCAGGACCAATTTTGTTCAAAAAAATAAAAAGGTCATTACTGGCTCACTGGGAATTACATGAATTACTTTTGACCAAAAATAATCTGTGATATGATGCCCTAATGATGTATTTCCGCCACTATCTTTTGGAATGACCAACTGTACAAAGTCAAAATGCATGTCTGTTTTGCTATTTTATCCTAAAGTGCCAATTTTACAATTTACTTAATGTTTTTGATTTGATCTCCAAAGAAGGTGACAGGAAAAATCTCAAAACCGGAAGCAATAATTACAGTGACAATTTTTCTTCTCAGCACAACAACCATGAAAAGACCCACAAATCACAATTTTAAAAAAAAAAAAAAAAAATTAAGACATACACTTGTACAAAATGAGACACACAACTAAAGACTTCAGGAGAGATTTGACACTTATAATGTACAGATCATCAAGTCAATCTCAAGAACGAATGTAAGGCAAAAAACTTCTTTCACTTTTAAATATGACAATACACATTAAGGAAGAAACAAAATTGATGGCAATGATGAGGATGATAAGAGCAATAAATAAATTCAAAAACAATTATTAGGGAGAAAGGGGAAAAAAATGAAACGACTGCACGGGCACACCTCCGAAAAGGTAGCAAAATACTGCTAAGAGCGCACAATATCTGCAACCTTTTTGTTTGCGTTCCTTCTTATCCAAGACTCAGAATTCGGCGATGGGCAAATTTGACAGCACAATTCTTGACACAATATCAGTCACTTTGTGGATGATGCTACGAGGAGATTTAAAGTAGATCAGCGACGTCCATGGGCATTTCCTCAATGGTGGTGTTGTAAAACACCTCAATGTCACGCAAAGTGCGAATATCTTCAGATGTTACAAAGTTGATGGCAACCCCTTTACGACCAAAACGTCCACCACGACCAATTCTGAAATGACAAATTCACAGAAATATTACTGACAGAATGAGGAGAAACTGTATGAAGGTATGCAAACCAAGGAAAATGGTATTCCGAGATTAAAAACAAAAAGTGTTGAGTTCAACATTGAGATGGTTGACATTAATAAGGTCTATCACCTCACCCAAATTGAACACACGATTGCTGTACTTCCATTTGACGGCTGCAACAGCTACTGGTTAACTGTGCAGTGCTTTTAGGAAGAAAGCTAAAAAAATTGTACGTTTTCTTCTGTATTTTTGAAAATGTCCTTACAACAGGCGAAAAAAACATGCAACTGAATATGTCTGCTTTTTGCAATTGTAGCTTCTATAACATTTCTGAACTCTGGAGAAAATTAAACAAAAAAAACAAACAAACTTAAAATACTGAGTTCCTGATCACTTAACATATTAATTCTACCTTTGAACCTCCCTTCAAGAGGTTTCAATGACTGAAGAAATTTTCCTCTCTGAGACAAAAACTTGTGCGTCAAGTGTTTTTACTGACATCAGACTGATTTTGGTGCAGAAATCACAAATGTGAATGGAAAAAGTAAAATGGTCATTCCCACTTCTAGATTCAACCCAAGTCCCAAGACAGCTTCAGAAAAACGTCATCAATCAAGCCTTCGGTATTATTTGCAAGATATTTTACTTCCAACAGCGTATAAAACATGTATACTGTTGAGCACGAAAAACTCAAATTCTTAGGGGTGATTCCATCTAGTTCGAGTTAGCAAAATTTCAAGAAAGTGACGCATTAATCATGAAATATTATTGTTAAGGATTATTACCCAATTAATTAAGCATGCATGCTGAAGTTGATTTCCACCAGTGCCTTCAGCATAAAATTGGGGAGTTTTATTGGGGAATATTATTACTTTATAAATGATGTTACGATGATCATCTTCATCACATAAACTCGCCTGAATACAAAATGACAGGGAAAAGGATCAGTAGTACTGCTTATACGATTCCCAGATACACAAAAGACATCCAAATTTATTATATCCACATGTTTTTAATATGCAAAACCATTTACATCATCAACAAGCAAAATGTCTGAAGGCCAAACAGAGAAGCCATAACTAACCTGTGAATGTAATTTTCACGGTTGGCTGGCAGATCGTAGTTGATGACTAGGGACACCTGTTGGACATCAATTCCTCGAGCCAACAAATCGGTGGTGATAAGGACACGGCTGGAGCCCGAGCGGAACTCCCTCATGATCAGGTCACGTTCATTTTGGTTCATGTCTCCGTGCTGTTGGGTACATAAATGGGAAAAGTCAATGCCTAGATCAGGACAAATGTATTAGATATCTTACGAAATCATTTCTGCTGAATTTAATTCAGAAGCAACAAATGTGCACAAAGAATAATGTAACTCTATGCCTACTGTAAAACCCTGCACTAATAGCAAGTCATGGCCACGGTGCTGTGATGACTTTTGCAATCTATACGTAAATTCTGCATTTGTTACGTCATGATATGAATCAATACCTTTCAGAACCTTTCCCGTAGTACCTCAAAATCTTCATTCTATGGTACAGCTTTTGTTCTTGGAAAACTTCTACATTTTGTTTTATAAAATAACATTTAGATTCAAGAAATCACATTTTCCTCTTGGTATATTAGCTTATAACTGAAATCACAGTGCGCTAGGACTCTTACCATAGCAGAGACAGTGAAATCCCTGGAGCCCATTTTCTCTGTCAGCCAGTCTACCTTCCGGCGAGTATTGCAGAAGATGACTGCTTGAGTGATGGTCAATGTTTCATACAGATCACACAGTGTATCCAGTTTCCATTCCTGAAATAACAATTACAACATAAAAATAGTACGCTCTAAAACAATGAAAGAATGCCTACCAAAGAAATGATAATAAATTAGCTCATTTAGAAAATGCCAAAAAGAAAGCCAGTAAATAAAATCTATTTCAGTTCAGTCTCACGTCAAATGTTACTTTAATTTTTATGGAAATTAACAGAAATATTTACACAAGTTTACTTCTCAACTACACTTCAAAACTGCAAACATTTACTTTTGCCTCATATAAAAATTATACTGACAACTTGAACTTCATCTTGTAACAGTAGCGTCAGAGTGAAATTCACCCACCAATGAAACAAAATGTAAATAATACTTTGGGATTGAACAAGAAAGTTTACGAAAACCGCAGGAGAAGAGGCCACGGAGTGAACCACTGTGTCTCACTGTCTGCATGTAGTTTATCTTCATATTTATTTCGTTTGCAGTGACTACAATCCATGTCAGTATTTTTTTTTTTCTCGAACAAAAACCATTACAGATATTTCAATGGATCATTCAAATTTCATCATATGTCAAATTAATACCACATCTGGCTTCATTGCTATATTTAGCCGATACTTCATCACGGAAAGTTCTTTAACTTTAGCACCCTTCACAAAACAGGAAATCCATCTCACGTTTTATGGCTGTTTTACAGGTTGTTGGCAATAATCAAATGAGTTATAGATTTCTCTAATACATTCTTACCTCTCGTTCTACTTGAACGTAGAACTGACGAATACCCTCCAAAGTGAGCTCCTCCTTTTTCACAAGGATCCTCACGGGGTCTCTCATGAAGCGCTGGGTAACTTCCAACACATCAGCTGGCATGGTGGCTGACAACAGGATTACCTGTGTAATTTTTTTTTAAAGAAATTTTATCAAATGGAACATGTAGATTGTTTCATTATATCTGCACTGGCTTTCAGAACATTGACAGAAAAGAGAAACTGTTAAGGAAATGACAATTCAAATTTTAACAAAAACTCCTACCCCATTCAGTTTAAAACTTAAAATCCCAATTTTAATGTCAGGTAAAAAGAGAACAAAAAAGTTTTCAAAAGTGCCCTGGAAAATATACATGTACAGCCACATATTTTCCCTCCACCCCATGTGACATTCATTTTCTGTATAAAAAAAAAAAATCTCTTTACATGGTGCTTACTAACATGAAAAATTTTGGACCATTTTTTTTTGGGGAAGCTTACCTGGATCTCAGTAGGCATAAACCTAAAGACATCATAGATTTGATCTTTGAAACCACGAGACAACATTTCATCAGCCTCATCAAGAACAAACATTTTGATGTCCTTGGTGTTGAGGGCACGGCGGTTGATCATGTCATAGACACGTCCTGGGGTGCCCACCACCACATGAGCACCACTTTCTAGTTTGCGCATGTCTTCACGCACCAGGGTCCCCCCGATGCAAGCATGACACTGGGCCCCAAGATAGTCACCCAGAGCTAGCACCACTTTTTGGATCTACAGAGAGAAAATTAACAATAACAGCTTTTCTTTCCCCTACAAATTCTCAGAACATTTACCATAGCAGAATGCCAATTCATATCAAAGAGAAAACGTAGCTATCTGATTACTAGCCATTTTTCCATACGCCACCCCTTTCGACCAGCCATTTCAATGGGTTTTTTTTTTTTTAAATCTGTCACTTAACATAATAATTCGAAATTTGGAGAATGGTTTTGCAACATAAGAACATCTGAATCATTAACAAACGTCTATCATCCCAGTCACATTCAGAACTGAGTCGCGAAACACCATTCCCCCATTACCGCTACTATCACTGCTATTTGTGGTTATAAATTTATCACAGCTCCCTCCCTTCCCATCCATCCTATTATGACTTTCAACGTGACACAAAATACATTCACTATCAAACAAGCAAACCAATTAATGCTGAAAAAAAAATCTAACAACCTGGGCCCATAGGATATGTGGTAAAAGTAGGTTTCTGTAGCTATGATTTTTACCGCAACTGTCAGGTAAAGAAGTCAGTGAATTAAGAGACAAAAGGTAACTTATCAAAATGACCTGAATTACAACTCACAGCATATAGTTGCAACAATCATTCATCATCATTGCCTTTCTCACCCTGGATCAGGGTATAGGCCACCAACAAACACTTTCCATCCCTCTCTATCGTGGGCCAGTCTCTTTACATTATTCCAAGTCTTTCCGCTTCGTTGCACATCATTTTCTCTGGCTCTTCTCCACGTTCCGCGCGGCCTTCCTCTTGATCTCTTGCCCTGGGGATTCCAATCCAATACCTTCTTCGTGATGCTGTTTCCTGGCCTCCTGAGAGTGTGGCCGATCCATCTCCATCGCCTCCTACCAATTTCCTCTCTGACTGGGCTCTGTCTTGTTCTTTTCCATACAATTTCATTGCTCACCTTGTCTGTCCATCTGATCTTAAGCAGCTTCCTCAAACATCTGTTGATGAAAACTTGGATTCTCTTTATGCAGGCCTGGGACGCATTCCAAGTCTCACATCCATACAACAGGACTGACTTCACGTTCGAGTTGAATATCCTCAGCTTTGTTTTTAGAGATATATCCTTGGTTCTCCAAATCTTGCTTAAGGACGTGAAAGCTGTCTGTGCCTTTCCAATTCGTGCTTTGACTTCTGCCTCTGTTCCTCCCTTATTGTTAATGATACTACCAAGATAGCAGAAGGACTCTACATCTTCCAGTGGTTGATCTCCTACTCTGACTTGTGCGCTTGGGGGTGCAACAATTTTTAGGACCTTCGACTTCGCAGGATGTATCCTCAATCCAATAGATTCTGAAATTTTGTTTAGAGCTGTAGTCTTTGCTTGCATATGGTCGTGTGTGTGCGACAATAGTGCCAAGTCATCTGCAAAATCTAGATCGTCCAGCTGTGTCCATGGGGTCCATTGTATGCCATTTCTTCCTCCACTGGTGGTTTCTTTCATAAGCCAATCAATCACCAGGACAAACAGAAATGGGGACAGCAAACAACCCTGCCTAACACCAGTCTTGATATCAAAGCTGTCAGTAAGCTCGCCATCGTGTACGACTCTGCAACTTGTCCCCTCGTACATGCTCTTGATAAGGTTCACCATTTTCTCTGGGATTCCATAATGTCTCAATATTCTCCACAGTGTTTCTCTATCGATGCTATCAAAGGCCTTCTCGTAGTCAAGGAAGTTCACTATCAGTTGGGAGTTCCATTCTAGCGACTGCTCTACTATGATTCTCAGCGTGGCGATCTGGTCGGTGGTTGATCGATTACTCCTGAAACCAGCTTGCTCCTCACGAAGTTTTGGGTCTGTTGCATTCTGTATTCGCTTGAGGATAATCCGGTTGAAAACCTTTCCTGGGATGGAGAGAAGTGTGATTCCTCTGTAGTTACTACAATTGCTGAGGTCCCCTTTTTTTGGAAGCTTCACGAGGTGTCCTTCCTTCCAGTCCTTTGGAAACTTGCCTCCGATCCAAATCCTCGAGAATAGTGAGTGCAGACCCTCTGCAGCCCCAGCAGCATCTGCCTTCAGCGCCTCTGGTGGGATCTGATCTGGTCCAGCTGCCTTGCCTCGATTTAACTGCTTTATGGCATCATTAATCTCTGCTTTAGTCGGAGGGTCGCAACTGATCGGTAAATCATTTCTTGCGGGTAGAATGTCAGGTGGGTTGCTTGGTGGAGGTCTGTTCAAGAGGCTGTTAAAATGTTCTATCCATCTTTTTGCCTGAGCTTCCTTTCCAAAAATAGCCTTCCTGTTGTAATCCTTGACAGGAACTTCAGGTTTTCCATATTTTCCAGCAAGAGTCTTTGTAGTCTGGTAGAGGATCCTCATGTGTCCTCCTGTTGCTGCCTTCTCTGCTAACATTCCTATGAACTCCTCTTTGTCTTTTTTAATTGATTTTTTGACCTCTTTAGCTGATGCTCGGTACTCTTCCTGGTTACCAACTCTTGAGCTTCTTGTACGACTTGCATTTACCTGTTCTTTTAGGTCTCTTCTTATCCTTATCAAGTCCAGTGATTTTTGACTGATCCATTCCTTGTGTTCCACTTTCTTTTCCCCAAGAACATCCTGACATGTCGATGTAAATACTCCTTTTACCTTAGCCCAGTGAGTCTCCAAATCTACTGTCTCTTCGAGGTCAACAAGGGGTTTGAATCTATTCCTCAGTGTCAGCTGGAACTCTTCCTTCTTGTCTCCATCCAGAAGGCTCACTTGAAACTTTCTCCTCTTTGTTCCTGCTCTGGTACCTTGTTTCTTGAGGCGGAGTTTGAGTCTTGCCAGCAGCATGTGATGGTCAGATCCAACATCAGCTCCTCTCTGTACTATGACATCCTCCAGTGAGCGTCTGAATCGTCGGGTGATGCAAAAGTGGTCAATCTGGTTTTCAGTTACTCCATCCGGTGAAATCCAAGTGGCCTTATGGATCCTCTTGTGTGGGAATACTGAACCTCCAATCACATAGCTGTTAAATGCGCAGAAACTTGCAAACCGCTCTCCATTCTCATTCATTTGTCCCAAAGCATTGCACCCCATAATGTCCTCATACCCTGTATTGTCCTGTCCTATCTTGGCATTGGCGTCTCCCATTATAATGTTCACATCTTTTCTTGGCAATGTGTCAACTATTTCCTGAAGCTGGTTGTAGAAATCGTCCTTGTCCTCATCGGTTGCTTCATTTGTTGGGGCGTATATCTGCACAATGTTCATGTTGATGTTCTTGTTCTTTGTAGTAAATGATGCCAATATAATTCTCCTTCCGTAGGGTTCCCATCCCCTCAGTGACCTCTGGGCGTGCTTGCTCAAGATGATCGCTACTCCTTCTGTATGCTTTTTGTCCTCCCTTCCAGAATACAAAATCTTTTCCCCAGAATTAAGTTGTTTCAGTCCGGACTGTATCCAGCGGGTCTCGCTAACTCCAAGTATGTGCAGTCTGTATCGCCTCATCTCCATTGTAACCTGGGCACTCTTTCCTGCTTCATACATGGAGCGGACATTCCACGACGCAATCCGGAGTGACTTGTTTGATGAAGGAGCAGTCAGGCCAGTGGAGTCCTTTCGGCTTTGTCCATTGTCCTTCATTGAATCTACAGGTGCAGATGCTCCCCCTTCTCCCAAGATAAAAGACTGATTTAAAGTATTTGCTTGTGTTTCTGTAACTGGTTTATTTTTACAGGGTAGGTAGTTGGCCCACCGCCAACTGGCTCTTCTCGGGAGACCAGGACCTTTGCACCTTTAGTCGCCTCTTACGACACGCAGTATCACGTCAGATGTATTCTTTGCTGTCCCTCTTAGTTGCAACAATAATAACTCATAAAGTAAATTGTATAATCCAAATGACATTGCCCTTCCTGCATCACTACGGATAGGCAATGCTATTTGGACTTCCTACTCCCTATGCAGGCTAATCTTTCCCACTAATAACATGAGTTCTGATTCCAATTATTTTGTGTACAATATTGATGGTGTCAGGCGCAAACCAGCCAAGTCCAAAAATTTCATATTTCTTTTTATAGTACCAATTTATGAAGATTGGAACCCCACATAATCTGTAAAAATAGCTCTTACCATAATTCAATAAAAACATTCAAAATAGACGTGATCAAACCACTTAAGTACATTTCCTTTCTGTGTTATCTGCAACTTTTTGTTCCTCCTGTAAAATCTGCTTATCTTGACCTGGCTGATTTGCGCCTGACACCATCAATATGATTTTTAACACAGATCTCCCTTCCCCCATGGCTTGAAGTTGATATGAACAAGTAAAAATGTCTGACAAATAAAATCTCAAATTTTTTTTTCCCAACACCTGAAGCAATGATAAGCCACACATTACATTACCTGCTGGGCAAGCTCCCTGGTAGGGGCAAGTACTAGAGCCTGAGTATTGCTGTTGCTCAGGTCAAGCTTCTCAAGGATGGCGATGGAGAAGGTGGCAGTCTTCCCCGTACCAGACTGGGCCTGGGCGATTACATCTCGACCTAGAGAGACAAGCATAGATTTTGTGTTGATTTCCTGATACAAAACACTGTGTGTTTCACATGATGTTTGTTAGTTTGAGGTGATAAGATCTAGACTTTGAAAATGAGTGGGTTAGAAATACAGTCACTATTGCCTCTGTGCCTTTCATTAGGAATAGGAATGCATAAAACAAAACTGCAATTCTGAGTAACAATCAAATAAATTATTTGTAACTTTATAAATGCTTTAAAAAAGATGACCTAAATCAGTGTTCCCTACAGGATTTTTTTTGTGAGAGTCATCATGACTCTCAGCTGTAAATTGTGAGAGTCATTGTCAGATATTGAATAATTCGCCATGAAAACATTCAAAACAGAAAAACTAATCATATTTCGCGAGAAGAGGAAGGGCCGCAACTCTCAACGCATTAGGCCTAAGTCAGAGGCACGCATCCAAGGATATATCTCTAAAAACAAAGCTGAGGATATTCAACTCGAACGTGAAGTCAGTCCTGTTGTATGGATGTGAGACTTGGAATGCGTCCCAGGCCTGCATAAAGAGAATCCAAGTTTTCATCAACAGATGTTTGAGGAAGCTACTTAAGATCAGATGGACAGACAAGGTCAGCAATGAAATTGTATGGAAAAGAACAAGACAGAACCCAGTCAGAGAGGAAATTGGTAGGAGGCGATGGAGATGGATCGGCCACACTCTCAGGAGGCCAGGAAACAGCATCACGAAGAAGGTATTGGACTGGAATCCCCAGGGCAAGAGATCAAGAGGAAGGCCGCGCGGAACGTGGAGAAGAGCCAGAGAAAATGATGTGCAACGAAGCGGAAAGACTTGGAATAATGTAAAGAGGCTGGCCCATGATAGAGAGGGATGGAAGGTGTTTGTTGGTGGCCTATACCCTGATCCAGGGTGAGAAAGGCAATGATGATGATGAGAGGCACGCATGAACGCATTTCCGAGAAATATCTGCCGTTTCTGAGAACACTGCACCGCGATAATCACACAGTCGCACTTCTGCGGAAAGCCGGACTTTCATGACGCAAAGACACCCCCAAATTTTGTAATTTGTGCGTCAGTAAAACTCTGTGTGGATTTTTCCCTGCGTCATGTCATCCTGTCTGTGCGTCTCAGACGCACGCGCGTGCGTTATCGGGAACACTGTAAATGTGTCCAGATCTTGTAGTTTATTGTGCCACTTGGGGACCTATGAAGTCTGTTTTCTCTATCTCACTGTAAGAGTGCCGATATAAAAAGCCAAAACATTTAAAAAACAAAAAAAGTGCAAGTGATAACATAAACTTTTATTAACATAATTTGATGTTTTCAAATTCAAGTATTTCTAAAATCCAGTAGGTCTATCTTAAAGATGGGTCAGATAAGTGCTCATTCCAAATCACCAGAATATATTTTTAAAAATTCAGGGTTTGTAATTTACTTGTGTTCCAATTACATTATCTTCAAATTACCTCCAATGCATGGTAAGATGGCTCTCTGCTGGATAGCTGAGGGCTTTTCAAAACCATAAGCGTAGATGCCTCTGAGGAGATCCTCCCTGAGGTTCATGTCATCGAAAGCATCCACGACTCCATCGTAGTTGCTCTGAGGAAGTACAAAATAAAGGAAAAACATGTAACACCAGATGTAATTTAAGACGTCTTAGATTTCCCATGCAGCTTTCAAATTCCCCTCCCCATGGGAAATATAATTCCTATTTGCCCCCCCCCCCCCCCCCACTCCCCATGGGAGGTCCCATAGGCATCCTTGTGATTACAAACAACGATCATTCAGGACATCACATGTAAAATCTTTTCACAGACATATTCTACAAACCAGAATGTGAAAACTCACAATCTGAATTAGGCCTAGAATCTAGCCTATATACATATTTTTTTTTTTTGTACAATAGGCCTACAGGAAAAAGGCATGTTATGCCAGTTCTACTGTCAATTAGTGCAGAGTAGAAAACAAGATGGTAATTCTCTCAGTTATCTCACAGGTCAGTAGGCTATATTCCATTTATCTAAACCTCAAGTCTAAAGCTTACCTCGATGACACCATCAGCCTCAGGGATATACTCTTCAGCTGGCCCCTTGGTTTGAGACCTGTCCCTGCATAGAAGAACAAAAATCTTTAACAGCATTTTCATTGAATATTTACCTGAACATGCACATCTACTAGACTTCAGTTCTCATATTTCCCCACATCAATTTTAATTGTGACCTAACACTTTCTGCAACAGTGATCTGGTGCTGTGTCCCATTTCAAATGGCATTTGTGTACGAGTCACACAATTTAGAGATAGGCCTACTGCAAGGGTGCATGTTTGAGAGACTGTAACTAGAGTCTAGATCTAGATTTGAGATCAACCGATCAGATCTCTAGATTTAGCTCCAACTAGTTGTAAAGTTTCCACGATTTGGGCTGTCTTGACTGAGCAAAGGCAAATAGTTCCATTCGTTCCAATCACTCAATCGAGAACACTCTAGAACAATCCCTAAAACTTATGCCTCTGCCTGTCCTTATCGCCGACCCGTATCTTATCCCTAAACCAATCCTTCGACCATAAACAAAAAAGAAATCTAAGAGTTTTAAACGAGACATGGGGCATACGGATCACTTTCCAAACAAAGTAGAGTCTAGATCTAGGCTAGGCCTAGATCTAACTCTTAGGATTTCATTCATTCATGAGTTGAAGTTTAGATAACTTACTACAATAGACTAGATCTAGGCCTCTAGATCTAGACACCTAGTCTAGATATTCTAGTTTTTTAAATCTAGATTAGATTTAGTTCTAGTTTTTTCTAGGTTTTAATATCTGTTATGATTGCCCTCGATCTAGATTCTAGATCTACAACCCCAACATTTTAATCTTGGATATAGAATATCTGACTCCATCCAGATCTAAATTCTATCATTTGATTTAGTCACTCAGTCATGACCCGACCAGTTCACGAATGCAGCTCCATCTCGTTCATTCTCTATTAATCAATGTCCACAACCTGAACCACTGACAAATCTCTGATACTGTGTACCATGTAAACTACAAAATTTCAGCACTCAAACTCAAGACAGGCTTAGGCCTTTGAATTTTCGTTGGTCATAAATTTAGAAAGCGGTTTCTGTCCCATCAATCATGCACAAAACACGTGCCATTCCGCCATAGGCAAATGGCGAGAAGACATCATCTAATGGACACCATCCCGAAACTCAAGCTGTTTCTATCAGTCAGACAACATTAAACATTTCAGAAACACACGTCCGTCAGTGCCAATACATTAAAGATTTACGTTACCCTTTCGAAACATGTTATTTTATCTACATTTCTTACCGATCTTGTTCAGAAGAGTTATATGACATGTTCTCTAATCTGATTCTTCAGTGAAAAGGAATATGGTGTAGTTCCGACCGACCGGATCAGGCTGCGTATGTATACATCTAATAGAAAAAAGCCTAAAACAAATATTCTTTTTGTGTTACACAGAGTCTGGGACAAATTGTCAGCTAAAGCTATGTATTCTTTGACTCATTTTATCTATTAATCGTCTACTTAATTGTAATTAATATTCCAATCACTGCTAAAATTGGAACCAATTTGCGGAATGATAAAGATTCGTAGAGATGTGGCCCGCCCACCTCCATTTCTGGCTTTTGACGTCACGCCGTCATTGGGAGTGCCTGAAGAGCGCAAATTTCTTTTTTCATGATTTTTTTTTTCTTTCATTCACTTTAAGACTTTTCTGTAGTCTAATTTTCTATGGATTTTGAAATTATCAATTTATTGTTTCTTTTTAAATCATTGTTATTTTATTTTGTATCTGATCTATTGTACATGTATATATAATTATTATTATAGTCATTTGTTTCTACTTTAAATGGATACATTATAAAAAAAAAAAATCTTCTCAATGCATTTTTATTTCAGTTCTCTTAATGTGTTCATCACACAAAATTAAATCAGCTGAGACAAAGAGGGCTGAGTCAAAACTTATTTCTCAAATTATTTTTTAGCGGTACCTGTTGTCGTCAAATTTGGTCTGACCGTCATTTTCATCGTAGGCACTGTCAGTTGGTGACCGACTGTTTGCCGCACGCCTATCTCGATGATAGTCAGGTTTCACTTCAAGATCAGACGAGCCGAAATAAGACCCTCTGTCCCGTTTTGAGTTGAGCGATTCGCGCTGGTGAAAACGCTGCTCTGCTTGATTTGATTTTCTTGTCCCTAGGCTCATCTGGAACACAAAATGAATTCAAACAAATTTTGAATTATTGTTATGAGAACTGGTTGAAAATTTTATATTTCTAAGACTCTTGGGGAATGGGCGTTTCTTTTTATACCTCCCAAACCATTTCAGTGATTGCACAACCTTGTGAAATAATTCCGCCGCGCATGTCACAAGTCACCTCCCAGGATACGGTGCTATAAATGGCATCTTAATCAACTGCATACAAAATTGACACAAACATAATTTTTTTTTTTTTGTCAGATACCTAGGCTGGTACGAAGAATGCAGTTTTGATAACGTGTTGATACAGTTCGTTGTGGTGACATTGGTGGTGATGGCGGCGGTGGTGGCGATGTTACAGATGGTGGTGTTGGTGTAATAGTTGGTGGTGGAGATGCTGCTGTTGGTGGCCACCTCGGTCCAAATTGTAGCGGTATATAACGTGTTAATACAATTTTTGTTGTTGTTGTTGTGTGCTGAGTTGGCAGTCATGTCTGTTACTAGTTTTATCCTTTCCAAACGAACTGTTTAAATTATCAGTGTGTTTGAATAACTGAGACAGTTAAATGAAATGATACTTCAAATCACACGGGGCGTTTGAGTAGTCGATTTTTTTTTCTGACACAGGATCATACATGCATTTAACCTATAAGAGTATCTTGAAAAATAGATCTATTGCATGTACCAGCGTGATAACTAGATCAATCTGTTTATATGAATGACTTTTAAAAAATAATTAATTAATTTATTATTATTCACTTACATCTCTGTAGATGTCTATGTGTGTTATATTTTTCTGTCCATGCATGGAGAATCTGTGTGCGACAACAAATAGTGGCCTGTGTTACTGTGCCTTTTTTTACGCTGTATAGCATTGTTTTTTCATCACCTTTTACCATTTGAATAGGCATGTGTGTGTACGTGTATACTTCAAAATTGTTTTAAAAATTAAGTTAAATAAACGTAAATTAAAGGAATTAAGTAATTCAAACTCAATTCAATTCAATTTGTGCAAACTAAATTAAATGTCAGGGCTCTGTCTTTATCTCTCATTGTTGTGTATTTAGTATTAGAGACGATGATGATGATGTTGTAACATTATCTACAACTTAGGACAGTTCCCCAATGAATTCTTGATTTTTCAATAACTTGTATTCAGAGGGGAAAGTGGATCCAGAGGCGGGTGGATTGGGGGGGGGGGTGGGGGGGGGTTGTAGCTGCATGCCAAACAACGGGTAATGTGTTGATTTTCATAATCTTCATCACTGCCCCGTACATGAAAGAACGAAAAGAAAAAAGAAAAAAAAAATCAGATGTTCGTCAATTTTTAAAATAATTTTTTTCTTTATTCTCTCTGTTAATTCCTTTGCCTCATTTTCATTCTTTCCCCTGTTTCCCCCACTTCTATTTGTGTTCATTTTTAAACTCACCATTACCATTGTTGTAACAATATGTAAGCCACAGTGCGGCCATCAGTTCCCGCACTGTTAACTTCTTCCCCCCCCCCCTTTTTCTTCGTGTCCCCGGGTATTGTTACCAGCCACACGCATTATCATTATCATTTCCGTCTTTTTCCTTTATTTGTTTCTCACTGTTCAATCTACAACTCCATTTCCTCCTTCCTATCCACTCTCCTCGAACCAAGGATATATCTCTAAAAACAAAGCTGAGGATATTCAACTCGAACGTGAAGTCAGTCCTGTTGTATGGATGTGAGACTTGGAATGCGTCCCAGGTCTGCATAAAGAGAATCCAAGTTTTCATCAACAGATGTTTGAGGAAGCTACTTAAGATCAGATGGACAGACAAGGTCAGCAATGAAATTGTATGGAAAAGAACAAGACAGAACCCAGTCAGAGAGGAAATTGGTAGGAGGCGATGGAGATGGATCGGCCACACTCTCAGGAGGCCAGGAAACAGCATCACGAAGAAGGTATTGGACTGGAATCCCCAGGGCAAGAGATCAAGAGGAAGGCCGCGCGGAACGTGGAGAAGAGCCAGAGAAAATGATGTGCAACGAAGCGGAAAGACTTGGAATAATGTAAAGAGGCTGGCCCATGATAGAGAGGGATGGAAAGTGTTTGTTGGTGGCCTATACCCTGATCCAGGGTGAGAAAGGCAATGATGATGATGATCCACTCTCCTCGGTCTTCCTCTTCATTTTTATTTTATTTTCTCTTCGTAATTTGTTCACTATACCTCCCATCCTTTTTCTGCGCCTTTATACTGTTGGTATTCCCTCTCTCTCTCTGTTCTTCTTCTCAACCTCCTCCCCTTCGTCTTCTTCTTTAAACAAAGTATTACACATTATAATGATATTATCAACTTTATGTGCCGTGTATTTTTCGCCGTTTCCTACCCCCAGCCCTTCACCTTTTCCACCCCCCATGCTCCTCATAGTAGCAGGTACTTCTCGGTTCATGTTCTTACACCAACCTTTCTTTCGTTTTTCTAGCCATTACATAACAACAGAAAACACTGTTCCTCGGACAGAGTTGTTATTTATTATATAACTCTATAGAAATGAACTGCTGTAAGGGAGGCTTTCCTCTATTGAACGAGGTGAAACAAAAGCGAGCCATCATAAAAAAAAACTAATTGCTCGAAAGCACAGCCAATCCAATCAAATTGCCCATAAAGAGTCACGTGGTTTGATTTCATCCCTAAATATAGACATTAGCATATGGCCATTATCGATCTAGTCGGTTGTGAAATATTCAAGCGCGAGGAGAAAGGAATCGTGTGGGTTGCTGACCTCAAACCGCAATCGGGGACCACTGCTGGGTGAATGACGTAGTATCTGTAAGATTATCTTTCAGGTACACAGATAGTCTAATACAAATAAAAACACTAAAGGGAGTTACATTTTGACAAGGTGGTCTAGAGGCAAGGTGCTCGCCTCTCATGCCAAGGGTCCCGGGTTCTAAACCCGGGCAGTGCAGGCATGTTGGAAAGTGGATTTTTCTCATATTTTCAAGTCCCTGGTCCTATTGGGGGGTAGGATCGAGTAGTTCTTGGAAATTGGATTTTTCTCATATTTTCAAGTCCCTGGTCCTATTGGGGGGTAGGATCGAGTACCTAGTCTTCTCGGATAAGGACGAAAAAATTCGGAGGGCCCGTGTGCACGTTGCGCACGTTAAAGATACCTTGGCAGTTGGAAATCGTAAAGAGCAGGCCGAAAGGCCGCTGCCCGGGCAAAATTGAAATTAATAGATTAAAATTTATCCACAAATAATATATTATGTACTTTCACTTAGATTGCGGGGTGGGGGGGGGGGGGGTAGTCTAGCTGATGGATGCAGAAAATAGAAAACACATTTTTTAATGACCGGTACTTCTCAGAGACACTTTGCTGAAAGCAAGTTTTAATATCACACACACGTTTCTCTTCATTGTCACTTCCCGGGGTTGCGTGCGTGTGTATGTGTTATTTTAACTATTTTCAGGGGAAAATTTGGAACTCGACACTCCCATATAGTTACTTTATTGTATAACTTTTAATGCTGGGGTTTACATTCAAACGCCTGTTTCTCTAGCGGGTAAGGGTGATGAATTATTTATGTGTTTTGGATTGCCATTCACCTTACTAAGCCTTACTGTACCAAAGGTTCAATATCGCAAACACGAGCATCATATACATGGAGTAGACAGAAAATGACCTATGTTTTATTATTATTTCTTACCCGAGGCTTGACTACATACAACTTTTTCTTTTTGCCAAATTTTGACTTTGCATATAAAAGCCATGCTGCGACCCGCCAAGTTTTTCTGTGGTTTTTATAATATTTCCCATTATATACATATACAAACAATGAAGAAAGCGTGCAATAAATTCCAAAAGAATTAGAAATGGAAAGGAAAAACAAAAACAAACAGCTAGACAAAGAAACAAACAAACATAGAAAAAAAATAAAAGCAAATTTTCAGTCACAAAAGACCTTCGTCACATTTAATTAATAACAAGCTGAGATAATTGAAACAATCTCTCTCTCTCTCTCTCTCTCTCTCTCTTCAAGTGCCGGATCTGGAACAGATATCGACGACCCTGGTTCACCACTCATTTCTCCACTGGGATGCTTTCAAAAAGCCCATATTGTCCTGGTTTTTTCCCTGTCGCCCATTTGTTCAAATTCTCTAAATATTCTTTGTCTACCTCTGCTTTTTTTTTTTTGCCCTCTATTTTTCCAGTTAGAGCAAGGTGTTCAAGAAACAATAGTATAAGATAAGATAAGATAAGATAAGATAAATTTTATTCGTCCTTGTACAAGGAAATTTGTTTTGATCATTGAATACATAACAATACAGTTACAGAAGCAGAAAGTATGATACATAGCGCGCACACACACATATATACACACACACTGATAAATTAACTAAATTAACAAAATTATCAGTGCACACAATATGCTTCCCTAACTAAAACACATTGACCTGACACGCAGGACATAATTCAACTGTGCACAGATTACGATCAAGATGACGACATTATTGTAACATCCTAGTTGATGATGGAATAAACGATTTAAAGTAGCGCTCAGTTTTAGTTTTCTTTGACAACAGCCTTAAACTTCTTACAGATCTTATATATTCCTTGTTCAGGGGATGTTGGGGGTCATTTATAATAATATTAGCTTTGTTAATACAAGCACCAGTGTACAGCTCATCAAAATATGGCAGATCACAGATTCAAATTTTGGATGCTTTTTTAATTAAATTATTGATCTTATTTTTATCTTTTTGTAAGATGTTTCCTCCCCAACAGACAACTCCATACATCAAAACGCTCTGAATAGCCATGGTGTAAAATATTTTCAGAATGCTTTTGCTAACTTTTAAAAAGCGGAGCTTTCTGAGGAAATACATGCGCTGGTTGGCTTTCTTGTATACATATGTTACATGCGCATGCCAGTTAAGCAATGAATCAATAGTAATGCCAAGATATTTGGCCTCTGTGACAATTTCAACAGGATGGTTGTTATTTTTCCTAAAGTCAAAAACAAGCTCTTTTGTTTTCTTAACATTCAGTAGAAGATAGTTGTTATTACACCAACAATGAAAGGATTGTACAATGTTAGAATATTCGTGGCCAGAGTTAGGTAAAAGGCCTAAAATAGCAGAGTCGTCGGCAAATTTAAGAAGGTAAACGTTGTTGTGTGTCACAGTGAAATCATTTGTATACAATGTATACAAGGCAGGTGACAGCACGCAGCCTTGTGGCGCTCCTGTGTTTGTTGTGAGTAATTTGGAAAATGTGTTGTTTATATCCACAAACTGGCTTCTCTGTGTTAGAAATTCGAAGATCCAGCTCTTTAAAAAAGAACTCACGTGTAGGTTGGTAAGCTTTTGAAACATTAAGTGCGGTTGTATGGTGTTAAACGCAGACGAAAAATCGACTAGGAGCACACGAACACAGGTTTTACCAGTGTCTAAATGACTGTAGATGTTATGCAATAAAAACAATAAGGCGTCTTCTGTGTTCCTGTTTTCTTTGTATGCAAATTGCAAAGGATCGAGATTTTGTTTGACCTCCTTCGTTAGTTCAGTTAAAACAAGTTTTTCAAAGCATTTAAAGATAATGGAAGTTAATGCAACTGGGCGAAGGTCGTTCATTTCAGATATTTTTGGTTTTTTGGGGACAGGTAAGATTTTTGACAATCTCCAAATGTTTGGTATGTAATGGTTTTGAAAGGATTTGTTGAAGATGAAAGTAAAAATTTTTGCTAGTTGTTCAGCACATGTTCTCACTACTTTGCTTCCAATGTTATCTGGTCCAGATGCCTTTCTTTCCTTAACAGATTTAAATTGTTTCACAACAGCATCATAATCAAAACAAATATTACATTCATCATTATCAAAATCAAAACTGTCTCTTATTTCCTGGTGTTGGTTGGAGAAATCGTGTTTGTCAAAGCGACAGTAGAACTGATTCAATTCATTGGCAAATTCGCTTTCATTCACAACATTCACTTTATTCTTCATACAATCGTGCTCCGTAACCTGTTTCATTCCCTTCCACACAGATGACATGTCATTTGATTTAAAACTTGCTTCAATTTTATCTTTGTATTCTTTTTTACACACTTTGATTCTCTTTTTAATTTGTTTGTTTACTTTAGCGAGGTCGCTTTTACTATAGTTTTTTCGGAGTCTTTTTTTGTCAACAATAGCTTCAAGGCATTCTTTTGTTAACCATGGTTTACTATTTGGATACACACACACACTTTTCTTAGGTATAATTAGATCTTCACAAAACTGGATGTAGGAGTTAACAGTAAGAACAAGGTCGTCTAAATTAGTACATGTGTTTGTAAAAATGTCCCAATCCGTGCAGTCAAAACAGGCTTGAAGTTGGTCGCAGGCCTCGTCTGTCCATGTTTTTATTACTTTGGTGTCTGCTTTATAAGTTCTTAACACAGGTCGATACTTTGGTTGCATAGATATCATAAGATGGTCTGAGTTCCCCAGTGGTGGTAGAGGGAAAGAACAATAGGCGCCAGTGATATTACAATAAAATAAGTCCAGAGTGTTCTCGTCTCTAGTAGGAATGGTGACATATTGGGTGTAGTGCGGGATGTTGTCCATGGTTGCATGATTAAAATCTCCTTGTATGATGTGAACAGCGTCTGGCCATTTTGATTCCTGTGTATTTATGATGTTATGAAGGGTTGTTGCAGCGGTGGTCTTGTTAGCATCTGGTGGTATGTAGACGGTGTTGAAAACCACATTTGTAAACTCACGAGGTAGATAGTATGGACGAACGTTTACAGTAAGAACCTCAATATCAGGTGTGCAGATGTTGTTTACAATAGTGATGTTGTTGGCATGGGCCCAGCGTTTGTTGATGTAAATGCAAACACCCCCACCTTTAGATTTTAATGATGCCTCTGTCCTGTCCTCTCGATATAAAATGAAACCATCTATACTTGTCTCGTCGTTGGTGTTGTTAGAGTCGAACCAGGTCTCAGTGAATGCAATAGCCGAGGCATCTCGGTAGTCGTGGCACCATTTCGTACAACATTGTAATTCATCTAGTTTGTTACTCAGCGTGCGACAGTTACCAAATAAAACAGCAGGAAGAAATGGTCTTGATTTTCTTCTCTTGTTTCTCACTTTTATGCCGCCTCTTCTACCTCTTTTCCTTTGTTTTTGATCAGGAAAACAGTACCTAGTGTGTGCACAGTCTTGTTGACATTGAATGTACTAAAAAATTGAGTGACTTTAACATGGCCGCCGTGTAATGGATGCTAGCGGGCTCGATAATGGCTTGATTTTCGCCTGTGGCTTCTACAAAGGGCGAAATAATAACAAATAGGATGCACAAACCGATGATGGAACAATTCATGTCCATGGTGGAAAACTTTCAGCGGTGTGCTATTATCCAAGACAAGGGAAAACACATAAAAATTCACAGACAACAATGATCGTGTCGCCATGAGCACGGCGATGGGGAAACAAATTACCGAAAAGGAATAACGGAGTCTGAAAGGAACACCCACAGTAGTTCTTGTGGTGCCTTGTCGTAGCTGGCGCTCCTCGCCAGTCAATGATCTTATCTCGAAGGTACCGTTTGTGAGAATAAAGACTTTTTGTTCATTAATAATTGAAAAACTGGTTCGCACCAATGCTGTGTATTAATTCCCGAAAGGAACAGTGTTTGAACAGAGCGATGTTTACAAGATGGAGCCCCACAAAATGGCAGCTATCATAACCAAGCTCTGATGTTGCCATATACGTTTCGGCATGGTGATTAGATGTTTAGGATTTAAGTACAGTAAAGTAAAATGTTGAGAAGACATTACTAGATCACCATGCCTTCAGATGACGAGGGTAGGTCGAGGACAGTTTCCATCATCTTGCTCTATGATCTATCTGTCTGTATGTATGTATGCCTATATATAATGTATATCTATCTGTGTGTCAATATGTCTCTCTCTCTCTCTCTCTCTCCCTCTCTCTCCCCCTCTCTCCCCCACTTTCTTTGCTCTCTGTCGGTTTCTTCTCTCCGCCTTTATCTTCAGTCTGCAGTTTGGTTTCGAACTACCGGTAATCTCTTCATGTGTCTCGAAGGCAACGGATCGGTAGTTTATGTCACGCTTGGTTTAGCCTTAGCACACTGCAATTCGTAATTCATGCTTGATAAGAGTTTCAAGTTCAGGCTTGAAGTTTACAAATGGGGATAAAGTTGGAGCAAAGGTTAAAATTTTACCCCTCGCAACCGCCACCCTCCCAAAATAAACTTGCATTCTTAGTATGGCCATGACAAATTGAATTATCAAGCAGCCATTTAAAAAAACAAACAAAACTTTAAAGACATGCAATAAATTGACCAAGATCCAAGCGCATATTTACAGCTATCACCTAAGAACTTCCCCGTCCCCATGCACTGTCGGGAGGTCAAAGGCCGAAACACTGAGTAGACGGGGGCTCTCTTTGTCTGAAGATCTCCTTAGTCTCGCCCTCTTTAAAAATTAATTAGGATTTGACCTATGATTGGAATATGGAGCAAAAAATTATTTATTTCTTTTTTGACTTACCGAGAGCTCGAATTATAAGCATTTTTGTTTAACCAGTTCCTCTTATCCTACCATTCCGTTGCACCCGCAAACACTCTGGTGTCATTCAAATCAGCAGCTTATAATTATTATTTACTATTACTTGCCAACTTCTTTGCTTTCACCATGTCATGTTTTTCCTCTTTGCCATCATTATAAGCTTACATGTATAATGATGTTTTCTTTTTACTCTGCTTCTGTTACTTTCTACATGGTGTATATTTTCATTTACCCCAACGTCATTCTGTTGTCGCCGCAGTCTCCATTACCTTTGTTAGCACCACAACGACCATCACCATCATCACAACCTTTGCCTAAGCCATCATCATCATCATCATCATCACTGTTAAATTCACCAACATCACTTTCATCATCATCATCATCTCCACAACTACCACCGACGTTATAACAGCATCAAGACTACAATCATTGCCTACACCACCAGCCCTTTAATTACCATAACCCATCATGATCACCACCGCATCCGCCACTAGCTTCACCAGCACCATCATATCATCATCATCATCACCACTGTGACAACCACAGCTGCCACTAAAACCATTCCCAAGATCAAAACAACAATCATTGCCTAAGCCACAAGCACCATCTCCAACATCTTCATCATTGCTACGATCGCCATCATCACCACTATCATCATCACCGCCATCACGACAGCTACCGCCAACACCATCTATTTTCAGACTTCACATTTGTCTTCAAAGTCTGGATCGGACTAATCATGCTACAAATTGTGCTCGATTATCTGGAATACGATTACGACTCTTGGGTGATTTCACTTGGCACGAGGGGCAAATATCAACATCAGTTTCACTAGGAACCGACACAATACACAAGGTTCCACGTAACGTCGCTGCCCGGCCAAAAATAGTCGTTTTCCACACATACATCGCAACTGAACCGTAATCTCTAAACATCCAAGCCCCCTCCCCCATTTACGCCCCCAGCCCTCACCCCCGGACAAAGAAGATTCAAGATTGTTGTATGATAACTGCAAAAATGGAAAGGTAAAATTTGAATTTATGCAAGAAAATTACATCAATTTGATTATGTCCAGCTCAGTAACATCTGAAGCCCTCTCATCGCCATACAAGTACTTTAATACTCTTAATACTTTATACTTTTTTAATATCTACTTGGGACCAAGACAGACTTGTGCCATCTCAGATGTTCTCATAGTTACTATGGGATATGTCGAGATTTTAGGAAACAGCTATTTCACTTGGGGGTGGAGGGGGGGGGGGTAGGAGAGAAAGCTGAAGGAGTGTGCTTGCAACTTGCAGCCTTAGCTGTGTAGATGGATGGATCTAGAATTGTAGATGGATGGGTGTATTGTAGGAGGATGGAAGAATGGACAGACGGACTGACTGATACGCAGACAAACAGACCGACGGACGGAAAGATGGAGAGACGGACAGATGAATAGTCATGACAGACAGGTAGGCAGACAGACATCAGACAGCCAGAAAGTCAGACCGACAAATAGACAGGCGGGCAGAAGGACAGACAGATAGATAGATAGATAGATAGATTTTTGAAGCGCAGTGCGCCGGTTGGCAGCCTTTTTGTGCTCTGCATTTTATTACTTGTTGTTCCTGATCAACATCGGCTTTCTTTTGGATTTTTATACCAGCATGTTTATAAGGTTTCAGTGAATTCATGTGTGAAAAAATATTGTGAAAATTATGAAATTGAAGTCAGAAATTCTCAGATCAATTTTAAGATCTTCAAGTTGGAATAATTCCACCATTGTGCTTGTGTTATTCTTGGCCTGTCACTACTCATGGCTAGTACAGGTAACATTGTTTTGACAAGTGAACACTTACACACTGAGACCGGTGTGCACACTGATGTGCTTGATGAAGTGAATATGAACACCTTCAGTCAACAACTGTGTAATCCCACAATGGCCTATTCAAGAGACCAGCTGTGTGCTTTAAGACCCTTGAACACAGCAATTGTACCACCTAGTGTAATGCATAGACTAAGAAACAACAAAATTAACTTAATACCAGCAACCAAACGCTCAAGAAGGGGAGGCAAACAGAGAATTAAAGTAAACATCACCAGTAGACATGGTTGTCTCCCTGGATATAGACAAGTATGCAAAGCAAATTTAATCAAAGTGGACACTGATGATGTAGAATGTGACCAGTGCAGTAACATCAGAGTCGGTTATTTAAATGCTCAGTCATCTAGAAATAAAACTGAAGACATTGTGGACCTCATTCACGAAAAGAATCTAGATTTACTTTTTATCGTTGAAACATGGTTAGTGAAAGAGCGTGATGCTATTATTGAAGATGAACTGACACCTCCTAATTTCAAAATTAAATCTTTTCCTCGGAAAAATCGTCTTGGAGGCGGGATCGCTGTAATTTTCAGAAAATCACTTGAACCAAAAATTGTTATTAAACCGGAAACTAGCTACCAACCTGAAACATTTGAGATTATGGAGCTATCATTAGATCTTGGCACCAAAGTCTTTCATTTTGTCTGCATTTATCGAGCGTCAGGCAGTAAAACCAATTTTCTGAGTGAACTTGAAGTTCTCCTACCACGCTTAACCTGCGGGAAAGGATACCCTGTTCTTTTGGGTGATCTTAATTTTCATTTTGATTCTGAAACATCATCTGAAGTAAAACGACTTAAAGAACTTATCGACTAATGCAACATGTCTCAGATAATCAAATGTCCAACTCATCGAGCTGGTCACATCTTAGATTTAGTGATCATCAAACAAACCTTGAGCACCTTCACCAACACCGCCGTCCTAGAAAAACTCATTTCGGATCATAAAACCATCGTACTCGATATTGATTTCGCAAAGCCAAATATCATTAAAAAAAGTTGTGTCGTCCAGAGACATAAAAGGTATCGACATCAATGCCTTCAAGACGGAAATGGCCAATGCTCTCGAGAACTTTGAAGGCGACATCACATCTTATAATAACATCCAGCAAGATCTACTTCAGCGACATGCACCTATCAAGACCAGGTCAATCTCCAACAGACCGTTCGCTCCATGGTACACCCTAGATGTCAAGGCAGCCAAAGCAGAATGTCGCAAAGCAGAAAGGAAATGGTTAAAGACAGGTCTTACAGTCCACAAGGACATTTTCAAACACCAGAAGAACAAATGGAAATGTGTTATTAAACTTGCAAAAAAAGACTTCTATGTCACTAAACTTCAAAATTCTACATCTTGTAAGGAACTTTTCAGTATTTGTGATGAACTCACAGGGAAAAGAAAGGAAACACCTCTACCCACAATTTACGAGAACAATTTGTTGCCCAATGTTTTTGCTGATTATTTTGATAAAAAAGTTACAACTATCCGAGAAAATCTTGACAGTTTTGATGCCATTGATCATTTTGATGAGTTTCAGGGAAATCCTATAGACACTTTTGGTGTTGTGTCGAATGAATCTGTAAAATCTATCATCATGGCATCGCCATCAAAATGTTGTGACCTCGATCCTATTCCTACATTTTTGGTTAGATCTTGTATTGACGAACTGGTTCCAACTATTACAAAAATAATAAACAACTGTATTTTAAGTGGGTCTGTCCCTGATTATTTTAAAACAGCCTGGGTAACACCACTTTTGAAAAAAACGACTCTTGATCAAAACATGTTGCAAAATTATAGACCCGTCTCAAACCTTCCTTTTCTTTCAAAAATCCTTGAAAAGGTGATATTACAACAACTAATGTGTCATTTGAGAAATAATGACCTGTTGGAACCATTTCAATCTGCTTACAGAAGTAACCACAGTACTGAAACTGCA
The DNA here is from genome assembly GCA_963931925.1 of Onchidella celtica. NCBI lineage: Eukaryota > Metazoa > Mollusca > Gastropoda > Systellommatophora > Onchidiidae > Onchidella > Onchidella celtica. The sequence goes on along the minus strand of OZ007580.1, from coordinate 8,634,265 downwards.
CTATTAAGAATCATGAATGACATATTAGTAAAGGCAGATTCTGGAAATATTACTCTGCTAAATTTGTTGGATCCATCAGCAGCGTTCGACACCATCGACCACGAAATCCTGCTCAGAAGGCTAGAAACATCGTTTGGAATCAGAGGGGTCGCCCTTAAATGGGTCGAATCTTATCTGTCAAATCGCCACCAATTTGTTGTAACCAACAAAATAAGATCTTTTTCCTATGCGCTTCAGTATGGCGTACCACAAGGCTCAGTGCTTGGTCCTATTTTGTTTACTATTTATACTATTCCACTTGTACATGAAATAAAGAAATTTAATTTACAATATCATTTCTATGCTGATGATACCCAGCTCTACAGTTCTGCCTTGCCATGCGATATTGACAGCCTTCTGCAGCAGGCTGGAAACTGTATAACAGAAATTAAAAGCTGGATGAACCAAAACAAACTGGCTCTAAATGAGGATAAAACTGAGGTTATTTTATTAGGCCGTGAGCGGGTTCTGCAAGAAGTGGACAGAACTGAGATGATAATTGGCACTATACTAATTCAATAGAAATTTCAAAAAAAGTAAAAAACCTAGGGGTTTACATTGATTCGAATCTTTCTATGTCATCTCAGGTTAGTCACCTCATTCGCATTCTATACATGGAAATCTGGAAAATTGGTAAAATCAGACATCTTATTTCAACTGAAACTGCGGCTGTTTTAGTAAATTCTTTTGTACTTTCAAAGCTTGACTATTGCAACTCCCTTTTGGCTGGAATTTCACAAAAAAATATTAGAAAACTCCAAATTGCTCAAAACAATGCAGCGAGACTTGTTTTGAAGAAAAAGAAAAGAGATTCAGCACTGCCACTTCTGCAGAGTTTGCACTGGCTGCCAGTCGAGAAAAGAATAATGTACAAATTGTCATCCATTTGTCACAAATGTGTCAATAATACTGCTCCATCGTACCTAGTTGATTTAACTGATTACTATGTTCCATCTCGTCAACTAAGATCATCATCTGACACTACAAAATTGAAAGTACCTAAAATGAATCTGTCCACTGTAGGAGAAAAGTCCTTTTCATTTCTTGGCCCTACCATCTGGAACACTCTTCCAAAGACAACCAGGGAAATTAATGACATTGGTTCTTTCAAACGCCATCTGAAGACCCATTTCTTTCAGACAAACTAGGCTAGGTGTTTTTCGGCAGCAACAATAGTAAATATTTTTGAATTTCTTTTGTGTATGCGTGTGTGTGTGTGTGTGTAAGAGTTTGTTAAAGCGCCCAGAGCTTGTCATCGACGGGGTTGGGCGCTATATAAATGCAATATATTATTATTATTATTATTAGATAGGTAGGTAGGTAGGTAGGTAGGTAGATAGATAGATATATAGATAGATAGATAGATAGATAGATAGATAGATAGATAGATAGATAGATAGATAGATATTACACAGGGTAGATCTCAGTGCTTTGTTTCATTATGTCGAGGGTTCTGAACTTTCCTCCCCCCAGCCAGCCCTGAGTCCCAGGGCCACAAACGATGCCCTCTGTCCCAGAGGAAATATCATCGAATTCCATTGGAGGGCTATCTGCTGCTGATCTGAGATTTCTGAAGATCATAAAGATCGTCGGTAGGTCAGTCAGTTTTGATGCTTTCTTTGCCAGGGTAGGAGTTATCATGACAGATGGAAATTCATTCATTCATTCGTTCAAACAGGAACAAAAAAGTTTCCAAGTGTCCAATTATTCATTCATCAGCTGCATGTTTGTTTATTCAATAAGCCAGCTATACACCCACCCACCCACCCACCCATCCATCCATCCATCCATCAGTTCAACCATCATTGCAAGTGAACGGTGTTATCGTGATAGACGCAAAATCATTCCTTCCTTCCTTCCATCTTTCATTCATTCACTCATTCATTCCTTCCTTCATTCATCACTCATTCCTTTATTCCTTCATTCTTTCATTCATAAACAAAAGTTTCCCAGCGCTAATTTATCAGCTACGTGTTTGCTTATTCAATCCCATTCATCCATCCATCCATCCATCCATCCATCCATCCATCCATCCATCCATTCATCCATCCATCCATCCATCCATCCATCCATCCATTCATCCATTCATCCATCGCCTATCCATCCATCCATCCATCCATCCATCACCTATGCATCCATCCGTCACTTGTCCATCCATCCATCCATCCATCCATCTACTTTCCTCTGTCAGCAGCTCTTTCGCTCTTCCTAGTAATTGCAGTCATCATCCGAGGTGTCCTGTTTATGAGTAAGTAAAACGCAACTGATGCGAGTTACAGCATTTTTTATTGTTGGGAGAAAAAGAACAAAGTAATTGTTGACCTTTCTTCATGGTTTTTGTTGTTGTTGCTGTTATTATTGTTGTTATTTTTTTTAAGGTTCACTTAGGATATATCAAGTACGGAAGATCACAGGTGAGAGCAAGGCTCCCGAAAAGGTCAGACTACCAGTTCTGATTCACCCTTCTATGGTGCTCACGTATGCGGGACTTGTAGTGAACAACGATGGGCACGTCACAGGCTAATGGCTTGGCTGCCCAGAACCAAAGATACTAGAAACTATAAGATGAGACACTCTCTTCTTCGCACTTCTAAAAAAATCGTGCACACAATTTTGCACTCTGATCGGGGTGGGTCCATGGCGCATAGTATGAAAAAAATGATTGATATAATGATAAATTTATGATGTAAATTTGTGACAGTGCTACTGCAACTAAAACAAAAAAGAAAAAACAGTCAGAGTTTTCCCACAGCGATTGAAATTATCATTCCAAAATAAGAGACTTCAACGAAGTCCTACAGCGACAACTGAACAGTGAACAAAATTCAATATTTTCCGTATTTGGTTTTGTAAAATACGGCACTTTTCATGACTTCCGCGCATTCGTCACTAGGTGGCAGTGCGAAATCTGTGCACGCTACAAGCGTTAGCTGTCTTATCTTATTGTGACTAGTATCTTTGCTAGAACGTTGACAGCAATCATACACTCTTCGAGATAATTAAGAGGAGATACCATGGTGTAGGGGAAAGGGGAGATACCATGGTGTAACTTGGCAAATTCGAAATTACAAAATTTTCATTGTTTTTCAATTCTCATGACATCTGCTTTTCACTTGGAGATATCGTTCGGGACGGACCACAGAATAGAGATACATGTACCACCAGAAGCAACACAAGGCAGGAATACGTCATCAATTTTGTCTACCCTGAGCCATTTTGGATGAGATGGATTGTTCGTAACTAGGCACATGCTCAACGATCTTTAATGGAGAGTATGCAATTTAGAGAGAGGTCTCACTTCCACCAAATCGCGAAACTAAGTCACGGCGGTAACAAGAATTGAAAGAGACCGTCTGTACCAAAGACAGTGTGCATGCCTGTTCAATGTGGTTTGTTCATATTTTTGGGTTGATTGGAACTATTTGGAGCAGTTTCCCCATGGAAATATATAGACGGGTATTGTTTACTGCCGATCAAGTTAAGTGACGTTGCATTTCATCCAAAATGGCGGTGGCGTACTTCCTGTAGTCATGAAAAGTGGGCGTCTTGCTCTTCTGGTAGTATTTCTATTCTGTGGGACGGACCTCCCTCCCAATTTTACCTTTTGTCATGTAGGCTACTGGATGATGACGGTGGCAATTATGTTGATGATGAATAAAACTAGAAAGATAGAAAATGGAGAAACTAACCTAGACAGACTTAATATGGGAATGATGGAATAAGGCTACATTAGAAAAAGAGAGAAATGCAGGCGTGACTATTATCACAAACGAATTAAAGTTGAATTAATCCTTCGTTTATCCAGGAAATTCTTAAGTCCCGCTATCATTAATTGTTTTAGAATAAGTTTAACTGTGCAATTTTTCATGCAAATGCTTCTTGCAGAGATATGTCGATAACATTGTGATTCAGTCTTTTACAGTCATGTTTTGTTTTAAACAAATTCTACGAGGCTAAAAGAATGTCTCGGTCACACAAAAACTGAAGGAATAAGTAAAAAGAAAACAGGAAGCTGGTTGGCGCGAAGGCCACAGTTGGCGCCCACGGATACTCTGTGCCAAATTTTCCAGGGAACTGCTATTTCACTAATAATATGAGCAGCAACGAATGCACCGTCATCAAACTTTAACCCTTCATTCGTGTGATTTTTCTCTTTCAGTCAGACATCTGGATTCAGTGGTCAAAGTCACCGTCGTGATCATGATTGTCGTAATACGTGAGTAGGCTTCGGTCTTTTGGTGTGTGGGTTTTGTTTTGTGTGTGTGCATTTCACTCTTGCATTGCCTCGGTCATCGAGTACAAAGTCCAATCTCGTGTAAAGTCACACAGAATTTTTAACCTAGGCCATCGAGTACAAAGTCCACTCTCGTATAAAGTCGCCACTGAATTCCGAACCTCGTTCATCGAATACAAAGTCCAGTCTCTTCGGAAGTCACACAAAATTTTGAACCTTGTTCATGGAGTGCAAAGTCCAATCTCGCATAAAGTCATACCGAATTTTATTTTGAACCTCGTTCATCGAATACAAAGTCCAGTCCTGCACAAAGCTGTTACTCTGAATTTTGAATCTCGTTCCTCCAGTTCAGTCTATTCTCGTATACAATCACATTGAGTTTTTAACCTCGTTTTCGTCGGGTACAAAGTACGGTTTCGTACAATGCTGTTCCATTGAATTTTGAAAGATGTAGCCTATAAAGGACCAGGGAGTGAAAGTCGCTTAAAAAAGAGACATTTGAAATTTAAGTGAGAGTTTTTTACGTTGATTTTTTATTTATTCATTTATTTATTTATTTTTTTTGCGGGTTGGGATTTTCTGATAACGAGACGGAAATTCTGAAGGCTGTTGTTACTTGTACGTACGCGCCCTAAGCTTTTTGCGCTACGGTCGCATACGTACCTGTGCCTTGCCGTAATCCCGTCCTTATCTTCAACCCTAAATCTTATCGAATCCCTAGCCCTGTCTCTTACCCTTTTAAACAAAACAACAACAAAAATAAAAAAACAAAACAGGAGGAAAACAAAAACAAAATCAGAAAGAATAATTAATTAAGGCTGTTGTTAGGAGTATTGCGGGAGGAGCTCTCTAACTCTGGAGTCACAAAAGGCTTTCTTTTTGAGTGCTAGAAACTTGGGGCACGTACGTTCTTGTAACAACATTCAATTTTGAAACTTGTTAGAAGTACACGCGCTTACCTGAGGCCATGATTATGAGAATAGCACATGCGTGAATATATTCATGTGTGTGAGTATAGAGATGTGCACGTTCCTCTGTTTAAATACGTGTGTATGGTTGTGTGACTGCATACCTGTGTTTATTTTCAGATTTGCTTGTCCTTTCTCCTAAGATCACAAAAGTATCGATTTCTTGTCTAGAAAATACCCTTTGTTTACGGTTTTCAGACTTCCTTTCCCTTTCTTATTTTTCGCTTCGAAGGACACAAAACATACTTTTTCTTTCTTTCTTTCGATCATTTTAATCTCGCTAGACAGGCAAATATTGAATGGATGGGAAATGTGTTGAGTAATAATTACGTAATTTTGGGAAAATCTTCAAGTTCTAAACCGGGTAAAGCCAAAGGAAATGCCATGATTTCTCTTTCTTTTTCCCTCCTTCTCTCTCTCTTTCTTTTTCTCTCCCTCTTATGTGTGTACGGTGTATGTGTGTGTCTGATTGTCTCTTTCTCTCTATCTGCCCTTCTTGTCTGTCTGTCTGTTGTTTCTCTGTCTGTCTGTCTGTCCGTCCGTCCGTCCGTCCCTCTCCTCTTTCTCTCTCTTCTCATTAATTCTTTACCCCCCCCCCCCCCGTCCCAACTCTCGGTCACTCTACTATCGGTACTATCGGTACTGATGCTTCTTTTATCATCCCGTAGGCTCCATAGTCCGGATTCCATCTGAGGTTCCAAGACGTGGTCTCAGTGTCATCTCTACGCTTGTAAAGTTGTAGACAATGGGGAAATCACTGACGAGGACGCGCAAGTTGGTACAACAACAACAACAACAACAACAGCCACAACGAAACGACACAGACCACAGCAACTACAATAACAGCAGCACAATCATCACTCACCACCACTACTGCCATTGTGATTGACCTCACAATCATCAACCCTTATCAGCCACCACCAGCACCACCATTATCACCAAACATTACTGACTATTCTAACAGCAGCGGCATTATCATCATTCACGCCACACCAATGGTCACCACCACAAATAGCAGAACCACCATTAGCATCATCGTCATCCTCACCACCTCCACTACCACAACCTTCATTATGACCATCCTCATCGCTGCTAACACCACAGCGGTACTCCTACCACCACACTAGTATCACCACCTCCCATCTATACAAGTTAATTATCACATTACATTACATCACATTACATTACACTACAATCACCTAGAACTGAAACCAATATAAGCATTAATTTTATCCCAGGCGATGCCGGGACCATGGCTAGTCTTACACACGTCATGTTTAGTTTAAATACGAACATTTGAAGTACAATTGATCCCTTTCCACCAATATGAGCAAAGAATTCTTTCAAGGAGTTCTCAGAATATTGGACGTAAAAGTGTTGTCATCTTTTTGCAGTTGCGCGAATATTCTTGTGAAGTTTTGTGATACTATAGGGTCAGAGCACAGAAGAGAGATACTACCAGAAGAGACAAAAGGCAGGAATACGTCATCCACATGGATTGACTACCCTGCGCTATTCGGATGAGACCGATTGTTCGTAACTAAGCACGCGTGCAACGATGTTTAATGTAATATCAGAGAGTTTGTATTTAGAGAGAGATCTCACTTCTGCCAAATCGCGAAACTAGGTCACGGCGGCAACCAGAATTGAAAGAGACCGTTGCCAATGTTCGAGGTGAGTAAGGTCTTGGGGATAATAGCGCATTCGACTAATCGAAAGGCCACTCACACTCGTCCAGGCACAATCATAATAATTAATAACACACTCGAATATATATATCAGGCCTGAAGGGCCATACTACTTTATTACTACGGATACAATAGGTATGATTGCAGATACAATGAATAGGACTGTCTTAATTAGTGGCTACATCAAAGCCTCGTTGTGGGAACTCCAGCTTGTCGCTGAACTTATTAACTGTAATTCAAAAGTTCTAATCTCACATGGGATACAGCTAAGGCATTCACTATAACATGAGATACAATATCTACGTACTACGTCTACAAAAGATTATTTTTCTATGAATGACTTCAATACTTCTTTCTTTCCACACACACTATCATTCTACACTGTATTAATCCTGTCTCTATTGTGAGGATTGCCAGGTGGCTTTCCTACTACTCAGCTTCGTCACTGGGCTGATCTAGTAATTCCTGTCTCTATTGTGTGGACTTATAGATTGCCTACCATTATACGCTCGTAGCCAAGTACGAGCGTAGATCCAAAGGACACGGTTCGCACTTTTGGCCTAGTGCGACGAGGCGTTTATCAATTCTCTGGATGACGACACAGTCACTCCACTTCGACTTCACTTGTATCTATTCTGTCTGTGCTCGACTCCTATTGTCAGGCCCTGGAGCTGGAGCCGAGAGGAACCTCACTGGATCAAATGATTTCCACAGCCGTTCTCTGCTTAAACAATGGCGACTTAAGTTTATATACCTCCAGCCAAACCCCGTGAAAGTTTCTTGTCTCACCTTCCGAAATCATGCCGGGTTCACGTGCCCCGTGCACTGCTTGCAAAACTCACCGCCTTAGGGCGTGAGTCCACTGACCTATAAAATCCCACCTTTTTATTCTAAGGGTCGGATCACCCTAACACTACTCACTGGATCCCCAAAAATGAGATCATGACAACCGTCTACACCTAATCGCCTAGGCCTACACCAAAGACAGTGTGCGTATCTGTTTACTGTGGTTTGTTCATATTTTTGGGTTGATTGACCCTATTTAGAGCTGACTGTAAGCCTTTACTCTCCGTGGAAATTTACAAACTGGTATTGTTTATCGCCGATCAAGTCAAGTGAAGTTACATTCATCCAAAATGGCGGTGCGCACACTTCTTGTATGTAGTCACGAAAAGTGGGCTTCTTTCGCTTCTGGTAGTTCTCTATTCTGTGGGCCAGCGGGCAGTGTTTGTCACAAATCCCAGACTGGGAGATGTAATAGTTTATGACAGGACGACAATCACGAACAAACAAGTTTAACACTTAACAAAACAACCCATCAGACTCACACATTTATTAAACATAATTATACATATAATAGCGCAATTACATACATTATATTATAGAAATGAACTGCCGTACAACGGCCTTATTCTCACACACACTCTCCCTCGGATCCACAATCCGGTAGTTACTCCTAAAGGCACTTCGGCCTCAGCCTCTCCCCTCAGGGTCTTAATAGTACATTAATGATTCACTGGCACCGCAGTCTCTCAACATCACCTTCCTATTGCCATACAACTTATCAGTTCACTCGCCCATCATCATGGCAATAATATAGTATCTCATTCACGCTCATATCTACGTCCCTGTCCGTGGCCCGACTGCCACGACTTTATGTGCCTCTACTGTCCTGCACCGACAGTCTCACTTCTGGCCTATGTATGGCCTCCGGCCCTATGCTGGCCTATCACTTGTGCTCATCGAGGTGGCTCTTCGGCCCGTCCCCGACACCAGTCATTACTGGAAAGACTCTCTCCCTAGTCTTCTCGACTGCTCCCTTTATGTCCGCAGGATGGGCTCTTATTCACAGGTCCGTTCCCTAGGACCTTCTAACTTGCAGTGATAGTTATACAGCGCTTTCGCCTCCTTCAGACCCCCCCCCCACTACTCACAACAGCACGCTTAACTTGCTGTCTACTGTGAGCCCTTCTTACTCTACACCCGCTCTGTAGCAATCCCCTTAATTGCACTCACTCCACTCGTGACATCATCCCCCACCCCAAAAAAATTAATGCAATTAATTTCAAATCGCATCAAGATGACTGTCAACGAGTGAGCGTGAGCAATACCTACACTAAAAAACTGACCTAGCAGTTCCCCTAGTATATAAAATACCGAAATCAGGGGAAAATATGGGGATCAATATGGCCTGAAATATGCATATATGTGTCACATCCTGAATAGCTAACTAACCACCATCCTTAATACAGAATCAAAAACCATTCAACCCATCAACCATTCTTCATATCATATTTATAATGTCAATATTTTAAAGTCGACTCATTCACACAGATCCTGTCAATGTTCCTGTCCTCCGATGTATAAGCTCCTGAAATCTTCCCCTAGGCTCGACTAAGGTAGTCGGCGATATGATTGCTGGTTCCTGGAATTGGTTGAATAACGAAGGTATACGGCTGCAAAGCCAATGCCCATCTAGACAAGCGTGGGCTGGACGAACGATTCTTCGACAAAAATGTCAGTGGCTTGTGGTCTGTCTGGATACAAAATTCTCGTCCCATGAGATAACGTCCTAGTTTCTGGACGGACCAGACAATGGCAAGACACTCACGCTCTATCACAGAATACTTTCTTTCTCTCTGCAATAACTTCCTACTGACATAACATACAGGATGGAGACATTCGTTCTTCTCCTGTAGAAGACAAGCGCCGACACCAGAGTCCGACGCATCCGTTCTGAGGATAAAATTAGATCGAAAATCGGGTAATATCAGAATGGGTGACGATGATAATGCTGTCACCAAATTATCAAATGATGTCTGACATTCAGACGTCCACTGGACCTTATCGGGTTGTCCCTTCTTAGTAAGGTCAGTAAGAGAAGATGACAAGGAGGAAAAATTTGGAATGAACTTTCTGTAGTAATTTAAAATTCCCACTAAGCTTCTGACTTGTTTCTTTGTTTTAGGGATTTGCAACCTTACTAACTTGTCAATTTTTGTTACTTCAGGTCTCTGAACACCTCTACCCACAATATGTCCTAAGAATATTATCTCTGGACATGCCAAATCCATCTTTGCGGGTTTAGCAGTTAACCCAAAATGACGTAATTGTTGAAAAATTACTGTTAGTGTCTGAATATGATCAGACCATGTCGACGTATGGCATGCTATATCGTCAAAGAATGACACGACATTAGGTATGTCCTTCAACACCAATCTCATTAATCGTGCAAACGTCGCTGGCGCGTTTACCAACCCAAATGGCATGACCTTAAATTGGAATAATCCAATGGGCGTTTGGAACGCCGTGTATTGTTTAGACTCCTCAGTAAGCGGGATTTCCCAATACCCTTTCGTCAAATCTATCTTGGAAAACCACGTGGACCCGGCCAATGAAGCTATTAATTCCTCCTGAAACGGAATAGGCTCCCTATCGCCTACCGTAATAGTGTTCAATCTTCGAAAATCAATACAGAACCGCACCGATCCATCAAGTTTTTTCACGAGGACGATGGGTGATGAATACGGCGATGTTGATGGTTCTATCACATCTAACTTCAACATTGACTCGACTTCCTTTATGACTCTATCTCTCGAAGAAAAAGGCAACGGATACGGTTTAAGAAATACTGGCTTATCCGAAGTCAACTTTATTTGGTGCTGGATCACCGTAGTGCGACCCGGCAAATCCGTAACAACATCCGGGAATGACGCTAACAGGGTCTCAAGTTCCCTACTCCTTGAACTCGTAAGGTCAGGGTTAATTTTTACGTCCCTGTAACCTTGTGTCGCAGTTAACTCCGGCAATTGAATTTGTAACTCTTCCTGCGCCTCGGTGTCGCTTACGTCACAGTCCAACTGGTCTACGACCCCCGTACAAGCAGTAGAGAAGACAGTCTCCTCTGGTCTTGTCTGTGCACACAGATACTGTGGTCTCTCATAAAATCTCTGTAGCATATTAACATGGAAAACCTTACTCGCTCCATCAATGTGGATAGCGTAATCTACCTTTGAAACAACTCGCTCAATAACATAAGGACCTTTCCATGTCATCAATAACTTATTATGGTCCGTAGGTAATAACAATAGGACCTTGTCTCCTGGCTTAAAAATTCTCAGTTTGGATCCTCTATCTTTATAGGCTTTTGCTCTTTTCGAAGCGATACCAGAAGCTTCTTCTGCTATAGTGCGCGCTGAAGATAGTCTTTCTCTTAAATCAACAAGGTACTGAAACACCGAAATCTGCTCATCGTCTCCCGATGATGGCGACGTCATCATGTCCCGAAGAACATCAGTTGGGCCCCTAGGACTACGACCGTACATCATTTCGAACGGCGAGAATCCCGTTGACTCCTGCCGTACCTCTCTGTACGCGAATAACACTGCAGGGATATATCTATCCCAATCTTTAGGGCGATCAGCAGCTACCTTACGCAGCATCGACTTTAACGTCGAGTTCAATCTCTCGCACATGCCATTAGCCTGCGGATGATAAGGGGTGGTAGTGATGGGTTGTATGCTGAATAAGCGGAACAATTCCTTCATCATCTGCGACGTAAATTGCGCGCCCCTATCAGACAGAATTTGCTCTGGTATTCCTACCCTAGCGAAAATTGCAAACAACGCTTCCGCGACTGCCTCAGACGTTATGGTCCGCAGAGGAACCGCCTCTGGCCATCTCGTAGCATTACATATGACCGTTAAGAAAAATCGATTCCCCCTATCGGTCGCTGGGTGAATGGGGCCCACAAGGTCTATCGAGACCTTTTTAAACGGTTCCGAGACCGTGGGGATCTCCTGAAGAGGAGCCTGGGGTGTACGACCCTTATGCGTCGTCTTTTGGCACGCACTGCACGTCTTACAATAGACCTGCACATCTCTGTGGATCGATGGCCAGTAAAAATTTTTAAGAACCCTTTCTTTGGTTCTAGCTATCCCCATATGACCCGCTAATGGGACATCATGTGCCAAATGCAATACTGTTGCGATCAGCAACGCTGGCACAACGACCTGCTTTAAAATGGAGGACACCGTTACATACTTACGGAACAGAATGCCCGCCTGAACAATAAAGGAGGACGACCCGTTCTTATATCTCCTCGTTTTCTCGGTTCGCGCTTCCCCAAAACATGGGTTTAATGATGGGTCCTCCCTTTGTAATCTCGCCAAGCGCTCTGGCGTGATATCTAGGTTGACCGCTGGCGTCGCCAAAGGTCTAATCTTATCTTTATCAGCTACCCCTCGACGTGTTTCGACCGCGGCGCAAAAGTCAATACCTTTTGATTGCGACCATGCTTGCACGTTCTCATCGGAAGGGGAAACCACCCGCGATACATTCCCAATGATGAGCTGGGCGCCTGGAAAACAACCAACGACTGCTTCGACTTCCCCGCTAAGGAAAGGTGTATCTATCATTATTCTTGCCATGGGTAATTTCTCAATGGCCCCCGAAAATTGGATGCACGGGACAGTCTCACCTGTAAGCTGTGAATCCCGAATGCAATCCCTATGCACTCCCACAACGGTAGATCCTGTATCTCGTAAAACCGAGACCGGTTCGTCCCCAACAAACCCCGGATAAACCCTAAGACCACCTCCTGTATGACATGAATTTATAACGGGGATCTTTCTCCCACAAGGTAAAACACCGGAAGATAATAACTTCTCACAACTGGGACACTTAGAATACTGTCCGCCTCCGTTGTCCGATGTAACACACGCAGCCGCATGATGAAATTTATTTGGGGAACATGGACTGGAGCTACTGTCCACGTTCGCCGCTATCCTACCTGCAGGGCAGTTCACGCTGATGTGATCTGCTCTACCGCAGTTCCAACACTTCGCGGCCCTACACTCGCGTGAAAAGTGACCCACGCGTCCGCAAGTCCAACACTCCGCTCCCTGTGCTGTACTAGGCCTGGGTCCCCGTGACCCATCGCGACCGGAACTAGAGTCCCTATGCCGTCGGTCATCGGCAAAGGTCACAACTCGCCCCCGGCCATTACCGCGACCTAGCCCTCCTGCTCGGTCAAACTTACCGGATCCATATGCCGGTGATTGGTGATAGCCCCTACGCTGCCCCTGGGCTTGCCCGCTATAGGCACCACGCTGACGCGACCTGTCCCTAAGTCCTGCCGGCGACCCCTCGACAACGGCGACGTACCCAGCATCTTGGACGTACGCCCTGGCGACTGGTTTGGACGGATGCGCCGTACGGTATGCCTCCGCCAACTCAGACGCCTCCTGCACCGTCGCGGGTTCGTTCTCTTTCAGGAAAGCCACCAGATCTTTGTGGCACGACGCGTACAGCTGGTCACGGATCATTAAGTCTTTCAGTTTAGCAAAATCCGTGCCCACATGCGCCAAGTCTACCCAGTTCGCGAAATACTCCGTCAGTCTCGCGACGAAGGCAGCAAAGTCCTCCCTGGTATCTGCACGTGCTCGCCTAAACTGCTCCCGGAAATATTCCTCGGTACGCGCAAATCGGCGAAGCAGCAAAGCCTTCAGCTTATCGTAATCTTGCACGTCTTCGCGCTGTAGCTCTTTAAAGTATGTTAACGCTCGCCCCTGCAATAGCGACGCCAGGTACGTGGCCCATAATTCCTTATTTTCCCCCCATTGCAATTGTGCGTTCAGTTCGAACCTGTAAAGGAAGGCGTCTATGTCGTCCTTCCGGTCGTCGAACGTAGGGAGCTTAATCCTAACGCCACCTTTATTGTGTACCTGCCGCTCAACCGTTTCCGTTGGCGTATTCTTCTTGAGTTCTAACTCGGCGATTCTTATTCGCGCCTCTCTCTCCTGCTGCTTATCTTCTAACTCCTTTAACTTAAACTCCCTCTCCTGCTCCTGAGCCTTAGCCTCTCTTTCCTGTTGCTTAAACTCCCTTTCCTGTTCCTTATCCTTAGCCTCTCTCTCCTGCTCCTGAGCCTTAGCCTCTTTTTCTCGCTCTCTATCCTTAGCACGCTCATCGCGCAATTCCGCCTGCTGTTCTTTAATCCAGCCGCGTAGCTCTTCTCCCTCCAGGCCAAGTTCCTTACCCAACTTCATTAGTTGTTGGAGTTCCGCCATTTCACAGATTTATGGTTATGGTATCTATTATAAGACGACCAACCTGTCGGTATGATCACTAACGATACGACCAGAGACCTGAGATCACAACAGATATAACAATACCCAGTTGTCTCAAATACAATTCAGAAATTTACCTTTACAGCACAACTAATTCTATATCTATAAAATGTATAGCACTATTAATTATAAAAGAAAATAGAACGACAAGAATGAAGAAATACAGTAGAAGGACCACAAGTACGTCAAGGACAACGAACCAGACTAGGACACGCTTCTACAAAAAAAAACTATAATGGGAAAAAAAAATGCAACCTACTACGCCGATTACACAACACGGTACGAACAAGAACAGAGTCTGAAAAAAAAGAACGTATCTACAGAAAGGTAAGAGAGGGACAGGAGAAACGTCTTCCTAAAACAACGAGGAAGATAGAACGCTACAATCTAAACAAAAATACAGGTCCCTACAGAACTGTTCACTGTGATGAACGAAGTTCCAAATTTAGCCCACCTCCCGAAGAGGACAAACTACGCTCACCACAGCAAACCCGCGCCACCGCCCGTACAATCAATTACGACAAAAACAGAAAAACAGCGGAAAAAGACAGAAGAAAAGACAGCCCTTAATCCAGGGTACAAAATTTTTGACTTTTACTTAACTTTGACCCTAGATTTCAATCTCTCCCCTTCCTCGGAGCTCTGGCTGCTTGACCTCTACAGGCTGGCACACACACTCTGCAGAAATTTAAGTACACATTAATACATACTCATCAAAATACATGCATCAATACATATTATTATTCATAAACATACATAAATCATACCATCATGAAATTTCCATTCATCCCACGAACAAAGACAACAGCACGAATTCCTAGCACAACAGAAAAACAAGTAGATATAACGAATACACAATGTCAAAATGACCACAGGTAAACAGGACGAGCCCCCAGTGTCACAAATCCCAGACTGGGAGATGTAATAGTTTATGACAGGACGACAATCACGAACAAACAAGTTTAACACTTAACAAAACAACCCATCAGACTCACACATTTATTAAACATAATTATACATATAATAGCGCAATTACATACATTATATTATTGAAATGAACTGCCGTACAACGGCCTTATTCTCACACACACTCTCCCTCGGATCCACAATCCGGTAGTTACTCCTAAAGGCACTTCGGCCTCAGTCTCTCCCCTCAGGGTCTTAATAGTACATTAATGATTCACTGGCACCGCAGTCTCTCAACATCACCTTCCTATTGCCATACAACTTATCAGTTCACTCGCCCATCATCATGGCAATAATATAGTATCTCATTCACGCTCATATCTACGTCCCTGTCCGTGGCCCGACTGCCACGACTTTATGTGCCTCTACTGTCCTGCACCGACAGTCTCACTTCTGGCCTATGTATGGCCTCCGGCCCTATGCTGGCCTATCACTTGTGCTCATCGAGGTGGCTCTTCGG